>JAJPUD010005638.1:0-26813 GCA_023553655.1 Myrmecobius fasciatus | reverse complement strand
CCTTCCTTCCTTCCTTCCTTCCTTCCTTCCTTCCTTCCTTCCTTCCTCCCTTCCTTCCTTCTTTCTTTTCTTCTTCATTCTTTTCTTCTTTCTTGTTTTCTCAATAAAAGAAGAGAGGAAGAAGTAAGCAAGAGAAAGTAAATTATTATTTTAAAAAATTAATATAAACCACATAATTCCAATGAATACCCTTTCTAGATTCTTGGATCCTGGCCCACTTTCAGGGGTTTCAAGTATAGTCCAGGAATTTAGAGGCTGTATAAAACATGGTTCCATCGCCACAGGTATATGAGAGGATAATAGAGAGAGAAATAGGGACAGGTTCTTCCCTCTGTTCTTTTAAAGGCTACAAGAGAAGGGAAAGCAAATATGCTAGACTCCAATGTTTGGATCTAGAAGAACGCTCAGTCCAATCTTTGTATTTTACAAGTGAGAAAACTGAAACCCAAAGAAATGATATGACTTGTGTGAGGCCACTAAAGTGCTAAGTAGAAGATAAGGATTTGAACTCAGATCTTCTGCTTGTAGAACCAGTATCTTTCCATTGGACTATTCTGCCATATTTATTTTGAGGCACTGGAATTCCTGAAGAAAGTGATCTTCAATCTACTTCTAGAACAATCTTCCATCTGCTCTTTTGCAAAGTCTTGAACTATATCTTAGGGCTTTTCCTGATAATGGCTATGCCATACTTCTCAAAGACATTCTCATTTAATTCTTAGGGATAGAATTAGATGAATCTCAATTAGTCATGGTATCTGAGGTAAGGGAATAATTGAAAGATAGAATACATATAAAGGCATCCTGGTATAATGGATTGAGTGCTAGGTTTAGAGTAGTTAAGAAGACCTAAGTACCCACATCTTTCACTTACTAGCTTTGTGATGCTGGCCAAATCACTAAAACTCTGGAAAGTCTTTAGTTTTTATTATTTACTAAGTTAAATAGTTTGGCATCTACTTGTTGTTCAGTTGTTTTCAGTCGTGTCCAACTCCACTTGGGGTTTTCTTGACAAAGATACTGGAGAGGTTTAACATTTCCATCTCCACCTTATTTTAAAGATGAGGAAATGGAGGCAAACAGAGTTAAATAACTTGCCCAGGGTAACACAGCTAATAAATGTTGGAGGCTGCATTTGAACTTAGGAAAATGAATCTTCCTGATTCCAGCCTCAACATCTAACCATTGTACTACCCAGCTGCCTTTTGTCATCTACACTTTGCTCTCACATCCCTTGCTTTCCTGGCTGTTGGTCATTCCTTCCTTTGCTCCAATTCTGAATGGCTCCTATCATCTGCATTCTATGTTCTAGCTTATTGCTACCAAATAGAACTGGAGAAAGTCACTCAACCATGCATATGGGTTCATTATAAATTTATTTTGTTTCATTTCAATCAGAGCCTCAATGCAAAAAGGCAATCATTTTATTCTTCCTAATTGATTCTCCATCCCTCTTCCCACACTGACTTTTCCAAATAGTTTCTTTTTATCTTTATCTTTCCATACTAGTACTCCCCTGATCTCACAGGTTTCAGACTTTATAAAGAAAATGGAAGCCATTTCCCATGAGTTTCTTCCCCACTCCTTGACATTGTATAACCACTTGAAACCAAACTCATTCTCTTCTACTTTATTCCAAACTCTGATGAAGATGTGGTGCTTACTGCTCAGGCTAACCCATAATCTCCCTCCATCTCTATCAAATTATTCATACAATCATCCCTCACCCTCCTTCATTTTTGATCTTTCCATGTCTATATATTCCTTCCCTGCTGTCCCAAATGTGTTCAAGTCTTTCCCAACCTTAAAAATAAAATCTCTAGTTCCTGTGATCTCAGAATGTTGATTTATCATCTCCTTCCTTTGAAAAATTGGTCTATGATTGTTACCTCTACTTTCTTTTCCCTCAGTCTCTTCTTAACCCTTTGCACAATTTGGCTTCTAATGAAATTCTTCTTTTCAAAGTTACTTATTTTCTATATCTATAGATATGATCCTTCTTTCTCCACTTCCTTTGCTGGTTCGTCAACATCTCATCCTCCAACTGCAATTGTGCTCTAAGTCTCTATCTTGGGAAGTCTTCTCTTCTTCATCCATATTCAGTGACATTTTTAGCTTATATAAGTTTCATTTCCATCTTTCTGCTAATGACTCTATACTGGATGCAGTTTTATATGTTCAAAATTTAAAACAGCACCAAGACTTTTGAAACATCCTGTATATCCAGTCTTAGTTTATCTCCTGAAGACCAGCCTTTCATGACTAACTCCTATTGCTCATTTAAAAGTAGATGACTCAAACTCAAAACTACCTAAAATAGAACTTTCCTCTCAATCCCCTCTGCTTTCCTCAGACTTAATTTGTAGCCTTTCCAATGTGGAAAGAATCTACTCCATTTTGGCGCACAGAGCCTTGAGACCTCCAGGTTACCTCCATTCCACAATGAGTGAAGCTTTTTGTGGTTACCCTACTGATTCTACAAATTGTCCTTTTCATACATGACATTTACCTAAGGGTAACAAAAACTCCAAACTATCCTTAGGGAAATCCATAATAAAGCAAAAGAGATTGATTTAACACAGCAAGAAAGTAAAAACTACATTACTCAGATAACAATATTTGGTGGAATAGGGAACTGGTATTAGTCCATATTCAAACATGGAAAGGCTTTGAAGGTGAGCTAGAATTAAGGAAGAAGGAGGAACAAATCAGAGTAGACCACCTTTAGGAAATTTCCACTATTGTTCAAGTGATGCCTTATGAATACCTTGATCTCAGAAGAATCAGAATGAGTAACCTAATGAGGAATAGAAGGATGCAATCAATGTAGGTATTATCTAGGTCACAGCATGTCTCTCAAAAAACAGTGTAAAAGACATATTGAAGAATATATTTAACTGGAATAAGAAATTGACTGATATATCAAGAAAGAGCAGCAAGGGAGAAACAGGCTATTAGATTTATATCCTGGAGATGGAAATAGAACCAAAGTCCTTAAGGATATTGGGAGAGACCTCTGTGGAGGATTTATGGAAGACAGACAAGAATCTTGTGAGATGCAGAAGTTTGAATGTTTTGAGGCGCATGAAGGCTCACACAGATCATAGCAATATAGATTTAGATCTTAAAGGGACCTTTGAAGTAGGAGTTCAAACTCCTTATTAAGTGTTTTAAGGTTAACTGATTCATATTAGATTACATAGTTAACATCTAAGGCAACATATAAACTTAACTTCCTGAATCCAAGTCCAATGCTTTATTCACTATTAAACCACCATTCTTAGTTTGTGACTATACAAATCACCATATTTGGCCCTGGGCTGTTATTAAACTCTGAATTTATACAATAATTTGATGGGCTCATAAATTCATCTATAAAGTAATTAGGTGGTACAGTAATGGATAGAGTACTAGACTTTGAGTCAGGGAAATTTAAATTCAGATCCTGCCATGAAAAAAAGGTAAAACCTATTCCTAAGTCAGTGAAAAGGCTATAAAAAAGCAACCAAAAATCACCCCCCACACACCTTAAAAAGCAAACAAACAGACAGCAGGCTGGATTTGGCCATCAGGTCTCAATGCGTGGACCCTTGGATTATATCTGGTCTCTCAGAGATAGACTCTTCTGGAAATGATCAGAAAGTAAGTGGGAGAAATCACAATGTAAGAGAAGGATGGAGGCAGAAGAGGAAAAGATCATTAGGAAAAAACATTACTTTATGTAAATTGTATTGGATTACAGAGACTTCCAAAGTGATTAACTGGGAGACCTCTCTCGGTACATTTTTTTTTAATGTTAGTATATCAATTTACAGTAACTGGTTGAAATAATTTTCATGGAATTTCTTTTAAATAGATTTTTTTCTCTGTTTTCCCTTTCCACTGAATTTCTGAAATGAGTATCTTGGCTCCATCTACCTCACATGGTATGCCACATAGAGAATAATGTCAGAGGTCATTTAGACATATCAGGTATGTTGATCAACAATACTGTTTTCTAAACAGTTATCTACTTAGAATCTTTGACTCTAGACCTGCACTGAAGACCAGGTCAATTCCAATTCATACCCTTACTTACAACTTTAAAGGATACAGCAATATAAAAAAAAAAAACAAACCCCTCCAAAAATTATTTGACTGGTTTTCCACATACACACACGCACACATGTATTATGTATATATATATACATATATATATATATATATAAATACATAGATCTTTTAACCCATAAATCCATTTTGACTTTCCCATATCCCTAAATGCTCTCATCTTAATTCCAATTTTCTCCCAAAGTTGCTGGGTAGGGGCATAAGATCTTGCATTAATCAAAATAACAGGTATACATCATTCACAGAATAGTGAGAAATGCCCAGGAGGTGCAAGTTACCTGTGGAATATTATTAGTGAGAATGTAAATGCTAAGAATAATGTAAAATGCATCATCATCATCATCATCATCATCATCATCATCATCAAGGTACTATGGAACTAGAGAAAAGAGATGATTTGACCTGACCACTACTTGGTCATGTAGCAAATTTGAAAAATATTAGATGAAAAGTGTGAGTGGTTAATTTGTATTTCAAATTTGTACTAAATGAACTAGAAGATTTCTATTGGACTGAGTGGCTTGTATACTCAGAATTCATATGTATAAGAATCACAGTGGATATGGAGGAGACATGAGGTCTTCCTTCCTGATCTCCCCCTTCTTACTCTCCTGCTATTCAAGGCAGTGTCCATAATGAGGTGTCCTGTGTAGTTCAGTTCCATGTATTGAATGACTAATCTTTTGACATGTACAACATTTCATACCCCCGAGTCAGGTCAGTTAAATTTTATCCTTGGCTTTATGCTTAGCTTATCAGGAGTATCTAAGTTTTCTTGAGAAAGCCCTTACTATCATCACCCCAGAACTACAAAATCCCTACAGATATGAGCTCAATTTCTGCTGACTTCAAAAGTCAAAATTATTAAGCAGCCACCTTTCATAGGGTAACCACAATGAAGCCTTATTTTCCCCAAGGTGAATTAAAATGTGGGGATGCTGGCATTGCCATACTCACTGCATTCACAGAGAATTTGCAAAGTACACTGTACCTACCTACAGACTCTAAAACTAATTGTCAGCCCAGCAGACCACAGGGAAATTATCTTTCAAACTGCCTCATTGTAGCTGCTTCACCCTGAAGACAAACAGCTCTTTTTATAATTACTTAAGTAACTATTTCAAAGGAGAGAAAAAACAAATTTTAGAATCAGATTATTAACTGTGAAAAATCATATTTTTTAGGGAGAAGAGTAAGCAATTTATCAAAGAAAGAGAGCTTCTACTCAGAAATATATACATACTGAACATAATTATTAGGAGAAAAAATTTTGGGGTGGAGAGGCTGTGTCTTGTCTTAGAAGTTAAGTGACTTCACTAGTCACAAAATTACTAAGTATTAGAGGTAGGATTATGAATTCAGGCTTTCCAGAGTCGCCAGTCAGCTCTCTATTCCCTCTGCCACTGCACAGAGAAAATGCTAATTTGCATTAGTTAGTAGAAGGGATTTCCCCCGTCAATTGAAGCAAAGATCTGGATTTTTTTTCCCTAAATGTATCTATTTAGGAAAAGGCATGTGGTAGTATGAAACATCATTAAGGAATAAAAATATTTATTCCAATACTCATCATCATAAAAAGAGTTCTAGGAGGACAATTAAGCTGAAGAACTTTGAAAGAAGCAGAATTCAAGGAATGAAGAATACTGTAGTACAAAAAAGTATGGCCAAAAATACTGTATTTTTAACCAGCAAGATCATTTGGGGTGTTATTATACAACATTAGTTTTTTTTTTTCCAAAACTATTTCCCCATCCCCAAACAATAGACAATACATGCATTTGAATGACATTTTAAGAACAGCAAGTATGATTCTCTTAAATACTGCAAGTTAAAAATGTTTCTGACAAAATTCCCTAAATATACATGTCTCTAGTAAGGGCTTCCATCACAATGGCAGGTGAGGAGTCCACCAACAGTTTATGTTTTAGACCGTCCTTTGAGAAGGAAAAACCTAGCAAAACATTTCTTACAGTTCAATTCATATGGTTAATTTTTGCATAATATTTCTTCCCCTTTCCTTCTCTTTCCCCCCTAATAAGTTTCCAACACTCTCTATTTCTTATTTCTCTCTGTCCCCTCCAGAAATCTTTCTTCTCCCACCCTCCCCACCCTAGCAAAGGGTTATGCGAAATTATGGAATTCCCTTTATCTAGGAAAGACACTGATTACCCAAATGGATGTTTGAATTACTGATATGTGCCATTTCCTTTGTATATATTATTTTGTCTATAACTGAATCATTTGGAGGAGCGAATATATTATATGGGGTAAGGACAAATCTACTCCTTTGAACATACAATCCTGAGAAACTAGTAAGACAAGTGTTTTCTACTGAACTAACAGTAGTAATTGGGGAGGACCAATAGAGCAGTTTGTTTTCCTGTGGAAAAACAAAACAAAACAAAGTTTAGACAATATGCCATAAAGGGATGATATATATTAGATGGCAAATGTCTGAATGTCCAAAGGATTGCTTGCTAACCACATATAGCTAAGCTTCATTTTCTTTTCCTAATTTGATGGTATCAAAATGAAATTTCAAAGACAAAGATAACCAGAACAGAGCTATTTAACACTACATATGCTGACAATATAGACAGACAGATAGACAAACGTTATAACTTTTTTCTTTTTTTTTAGAAATCATATGTGATTCAAACCAAAGGCAGATCTTTGAAAGGCCAATTTAACATATGCTGTGTATACCTTATTAGTTTTATTCATCATGGTAGTTGCTAATTATCAGTAAAATGGTTGGTACTACTTAGTTTCAAGAACAGCAGCAATATACATTACAGTTTTTGGGTAGACTTTATTTTGTATGTGTGTTAACATTATGCTAGGGTTTAAAATTTTTTTTAAATCTTTTTTTATTCTTTTTGTGAAGGATTGAAAACAGAAGGTAATTAGGATAAGTAACTTGAAGGTCATTTGCAACCAGTAGCTGGGAGTCTTGCAGTATCATAGAATTCAGCCCTTTCTCCCCATTTAAAGTTTTTTGCAAATCATGCAGTCACTTCTGACTGAGGTCCAACATAAAAATCCCTGCCCCACTTCCAAACTTAAAACAACTGAAATTTACAATCATTGGCAGTGGCAGTAAGATTTTTTTTAAGTTACAGTTCATTCACCTTGACAATCAAGATCGTCTGAGTTATAAAAAGTAAATTGCCTATTAGCTGCATTATCTTCTTGATAGATCAGGATGGTGCCAGCCAATTTGTCCAGTAAAGGCATGAAAAAGTTAAGGTTTTTCTTAAAACACATATGTATGCAATACAGATTCCTTGTGCTAGTGAATATCTAGAATATACAGATTCCCAAGAAGGATTTTAAAAAATATTTTCACTCTATTCATGACATTCAACAAAAGTTCTTTGTTACGGTAAAGTAAAAAGTCAACAGTTGTGGGGCTTATTTTTGTTGTTATTGTTTGCGAGTGTGTTGTGTGTGTATGTGTATGTATGTATGTATGTTTCCCCTCAGTTTCTGAATTGAGGCACAAACTTCTGGACATAAGCTCTGTAAGGCATAGTAGAATCCACCAATTTGCAAATAACGAGTAATTCGCTGTGAGTGGGAACTGCTGTGTCACTCAAGAGGGGAAAAATTCTTTGTAAACTGGTACACTGTGATGTTGTGTTGAGTAAGTCATGAAATGGTGGCTTGTCTTGGTATGCGGAAGAAAAAAATAGTTTTTTCCCCCTAAAACATTTCCAAGTCATCTCAACATTTGCCACAGGCCCCATTTACCTACAGCTTCAATAGAAATATTCCAGTGGCACACTCTTAGACTTTCGCAGCAATCACAATAGAACTACTGAGCATAAGTAAACTTTTTTTTTATACAAAACTGAAAAGAATCCCCTCCCTCCCCCCACAGTCCCTTCAAAAGTAAAACAAAAGAAAGGAAGATCCTTTCAACTCCATTGACTAGTGTGGATACAGTTCGGTTTATATGATAAATCACTGCAACCAGGGTGATCAATTTATTCCCTCATTAAGAGAAGGGATATTGTCATGCACCCTAAGATTAACAGTGAAGACACAGCCTCAGTTGTGCATAGCAAGTTCCATCCTAACAATGACCAATGCAACAAGCTTTGCTCATGTTTGTAGAGCTTTGGGATTGTGTATAACTGTCTACATCTAGCTTTATTTATTAAATAGAGTATCTCAATTCCCTACAACTAATACTTGTGATGAGGTTGGATTTTTCCCACTGAAAGTATTCATGTGCCTCCAGAGAGTTAGTGTGTGCGATAAAATTGCACAAAATTCATCACCACATTTGCAAGGAAGCAGTGGTGTATGTCCATTCAAAAATTTCCTTAATAAATCACAAACCACCTTTCTAATAAAGGCCATCAGGGAAGCGACACTATATTAAACTGCGAATTGGCCAATTTGATTTGTAGAAAAGGTAATCTTTTAATCAGGGATCAGTGGGCAAAAATCCTATCTACTTGGTATCCATGTTTGTAACAGCTCCAACAAAACTTAGGTATTTTGCTGTGAAATGGCCTTTGGGTCTTAAAATAGGTAATACCTTTGCTCATGAATGTGCAAATGATCTTGGACAGCACAATGCTAGTACCGCTCTGTATGATAAAAAGATTTTTTTGTTTGTTATCTAAATGGAAAAAAAATCTCTAGTCAGAAATAAACTGACAACTTTACATTCTCCTCTCTTAAAAAAGTAAATAAAATAACATTATTTAAAACGTGAATTAGCTATAAGACAGACAATACAATTATATAGATACATATCAATATAGCACATTCAATCTGCCAAAAAATTAATGATTACAAAGCCAGTATGGATGCTGCCATATATATAGAGATGTATGTACAATGATTATAGCATTCATAATTGCACTATACCTACAACCAGTTTTTGTTTTAAATTTTAAATTACAGATTTTTTTTTTTGAGGGAGCAAAAAATAAGTAACCTTTGTTTCTTGGAGTTGGGAGAGTTAAGAATGAAAACATTTCATTAATGTTTATTAACTTTGGTACTCAACTAATACATCATTAATTTTTCCCCTCTCCTCTCTGATGCCCCAAACAGTGATTTCCAGGCATATCTATCCTAGATCTTAATGGTATCCCAGCAAATCAGACCAGCATCTGACTTAATGGAAGCTTTACTAGTCTCATGATTTATCATTTTAAATCACATTTCAAGTGAAATTGCTTCATAGAGGCGCATTGAAATGTGATTTCTTTTTCCTTTTTTTTTTTAATTGCACATTTAGAGTTCCCAAGTTCCTTCTTAACAGGTTCAGTTATATAAATAAATCTTCTATAGAACACTGAGAGGCTACTTTAGAGTTAAACCCATTCAGCTTCCCTAAATCCCTGGGACTACTCACCACTTAAATAAAAGTTTCTGAATTGGATAAGCAGTCAGTGACTTCCAATCTTACAATTAAAAGGTGCCATTATAATACTATAAATATATGTTCTCAGCTGCCTGACTCTACCTTAGAGGGAGTAACTGAGCAGAGTAAGACTGTCTTCAAGTAAGGAGAACATAAGGAGTTCATGGTACACCTCACAGCTTGCTCAAGCAGTGCTGTTCTGGGTATCAAAAATGGAAAACTTCCATGAGGACAAAGAAAATGGTGGACCATGAGAGCTGAATCTAGAGTTATTTATTGTCTGGCGGTTGTCTTAGCTGGTTCTTTCTCAACCAGTTCATTTTAGCTTTTCAATCTTGGTCATATTTTATATTTTATGATATTAGAATTTCTATTTTCATTTTATTTTTTTTATAAAAAAGCCAGTTTTGGCAACACAATTTTTATTTCCCAAAAGAAAGTAGTAAAGTAAACACACTCAAAACAAAACAAAACAAAAAAAAAGGAAAAAAAGTTTGAAATAGGAAGGAAAAACAAAAAATAAAACAACCACCCTAACTAACAAAGTTCCAGGCTACAATCACTGGGGAATGTAGTGTCTGTTGGCATATTTGTTTGGCATCTGTAATTTAAAAAAAAAAAGTTAAGAAGAAAAATGGCACACAGCAAGTCAACAGGAGGGTCACTTTTTTTTATATCTTTGCAATTACATTACTGTCTTCTGTGCATTTCTCTGAATCACTAAGGTATGGATGAAGGTAAAATTCCAAAGAAATGACACTTTGCATTTGAGGATTATTGAGGCCCAAAATGAGAAAAGACAGTATCAAAAACCATATGGATTTTATACCCAGGTCAATAGTTTAAAAAGCACAGTAGTAATACTTCTGATCCTTCAGAAAAAGGTACATATTGTTAAATTAGGTTCATAAACAATGGCTTAAATTGAATGACATTTTTCCTGTCTATATCACTCAAGGAAAAAAAATGCTTTACGGAGGAATACAACTGGGGAAAGAAGGCTATTGTAACCTCAAGAAAAAAAAAATGAAGAGAGAACAGGCAAGAAAAAGGGAGGGAAATAAACTCTTTATACTCATTATCAAAAAAATAAAATAAAATAAAAAAAGAAAAAACCCAAACCCCTATCCTTTGTGAGTGCATTATTGAGAATTTAAAATACATTGAGTCACAAGGTTTTGTCTAAAAAAAAAGAGAGAGGAAATGTGCTGGAAATGTACTTCAGTGTCTTTTGTTTTTCCTTCTCATAGTTTAAATAAAATCATAATATTTACTATAAACTCTGTGGACACTGGCACAGAGTCCAAGACAGCAATAAATTAGTATTATGCAAATTGTTTTTCACAGATAATACAGTCCCTCTTTTATTCATCAATTGGCCTCAAGGTTTAGAAAGGAAAGGGAAAGAGGCACGTCTAGATGTGTCTATGAGGCACATCTAGACTAAGTTGTACTCCTTCAGATTTAACTGTAGGATGGTGTCCTTGACGGCAGCAAAGACAAAACGGATGTTTTCGGTGTCTGTGGCGCATGTGAAGTGTGAGTAGATAATTTTGTCACTGTCTGGGTTCAGATCTACGAACATCTTCAAGATGAATTCTCGTGCTGCTTGTGCATCTCGCTGGGGTCCTGTGAACCAAAGAAGAAAAGGAGAAGTTAATTTTACCTGAGTACTATTTTTTATTCTTCTGAAAAAACCCCTTATATAGGATTTCCTATGGGGAAGGAGGGAGGGAACTTCTGAAAGATGTGGTATCACCTGAAGGGAGCCATAATTAGGAGGTATTATGGGATTTGGAATGGTGGAAGTGTGAGAGAGGTTCCATGGCAATGTTTCCAAGATTATACATTACAGTGTTGCAATGTGGCATAAGAGCCAGAAATAAGGTGGAGGGATGATAGCCATGGGAAGAAAATGCATCCTCCCAGAAAGGACATACAACCTCCTCCCTGGAGGAAAAATCAATCTCTCTGTCATGGGACATTCTGGATCAAAATTTCATTTTGCCCCATACTTGTCATGGATCTATATCTGCTGTTCATCATGCCTGTGTTTTTGTATGCAATTTATTCATTAATTCAAAAGCATTTATTAAGATCTGTGCTATACAATAATCCATATGAACTTTTACAGAGCAAAATAAGCAAGAAAACAATATACCCAATGAGTACAACTATATGAATGAAAAGAACAAGAATAGCAAAGCAAGTGAACTTAAATCTGGTGGTCATGCTTGGACTCAAAAAGTATTAAAAGGTGGTTTTCTTCCTTCTTTGCAGATAATATGAGATTCTTTGAATGTATTGGTTAGTTTTGATGAGCTTTCTCCTCTTTATTAAAAGACTGGGAGAACAGGGAGAGTCATACACTGGGAAATACAAATTATATATAAAAGTACCAATAAAATTCCATTAAAAAAGACGTGTGACACATCCATATTCACCATTAGCTATAAAATGGAAAAATTCTTGTTCACTATACTTAAGAAACTTTCAGTCTAGTAAAAGAATAATCAAAAATATGGAATATAAGCACATTAAAAAGTACATAAAATATAGAGAGGGGGAAGAAAGAGGGGGAAATAGGGAATAAAGGAGGGAGAGAAGGAAGGGAGAGAAGAAAGGGGTGGGAGAAAGAGGTGAGAAGGATGAGGAGAAAAAGGAAGAGGAGGAGGGAAGGGAGGGAGAGAGAGAGAAAGAATATGCTTTTTTTTTTTAAGGCAAAGAAATGGATGCCCAGAAAAATTTAAGTGATTTGCTCCGAATGACACATGGAGTTTCATAGATTCACCCACTTGATTAATTTCCATGTAGGAGACAGGCTAGCTGCATACTTCCAAAAAACTTAATCATGGAACACTTTTTTGAAAGGTGATGGGTCTTGAAATAATGATATGGACTAATGATGTTGGTTGGGAAAGTCTATAAGGAAAATCAGAGGTGAGAATGAATAAGATATACTCATAAGCTATTAAGTAGAGTAACTTAGCAAAGAGGTAAATAATAACAGCAAAAAGGAGAGAAAAATTCAAGGAGATATGGGAAAATAAAATTAACAAGCATTTATTCAAAGCCGGCAGGCATTGTGTTAATCACAAGAAAGGCAGACAGTCCCTTCCCTGAAGGAGCTGTGATCTAATGGGGAAGACAATATGCAAAGGACTTCATATAAACAAGAACTATACAGAGAAATTTATATAGAGGATAAATTGGAGATAATCACAGAAGGAAGGCATCACTAAAGCTGAGGGACCCCCAAAAATCAATAGAGAAGAGGTCATAAATAATACATGGTTGAAGAGTTTTTAATTAATCTGAGATGTAAGAGCAAAGCCTTAATAGAGACTAAATTCTGCCAACACCTTTTTTTTTTTTTGCTGAGTCAATTGGGGTTAAGTGACTTGCCCAAGGTCACACAGCTAGGACGTGTTAAGTGTTTGAGGCCAGATTTGAACTCAGGTCTTCCTGACTTCAGGGCTGGTGCTCTATCTACTGCGCCACCTAGCTGCCCCCCAACGTCATTCTGAATGTATCACCAAATGGGTAACATTCCCCTCTAAAATCAGGTCTGTTATACTAGTACATCTAATAATATTCCCGTAAGGACCACTTTGTAGATTACTAATGTCTACAAGAACAATGCATTAAAAATTACTATGTGATAACTAGTATTTTAAAGCAAAATATACGCACAAGATTAGAATTTTTATTTATTTATCATTTTTAATACTAGGACAAGAAGAAAGTGGAGGTTTAAAGTTTTCACACTGTTCAGTTTCTTAAAACTTTTAGATCAGGAATTTTTAACCTGGAATTCATCTCATCTCTCCCTCTCTGTCTCTCTTCCTTTCCCTTGCACCCCCTCTCTTTTTCCTTCCACCCCTGCCTCTCTCTCATCATTTCAATACAGTTTGTTTATTTTGTAATCCCATATTTTTTTCTATTTTAAAAATATTACTCTGTAACAAGGTCCAAAGGTTTCGCCAACTAGCAAAGAGGCTCTATCACATACAAAAAGGTTGATACTCTGTTTCAGATAGCATATAATACCTTCAAATCATCTGAAATGCAACAAATGAATTAATTTAATTCTATATTTCTTAAGTACCACTTAAGTATAAGAAACTGTGATAGGTAATGTAGGTCTTTATGACTACTCTCCTTTTTATATATAGCTGTAATAATGGTAGTGTAATAGCAGGCAAGAGAGCAGAGGTGAAAAATGGCAATATTTAGCACAGAAATTGCCCCTTTAAAAGAATATCTGATCTTTTCTTGCCAATCAGAGAACTACAGAAATCAGTGCTAGTGCTGATTTCGAATATACGCTCACTTGGAAAAATAACAGATTAAGGAAGGCAGAAGTTTATGAGCAATATTGCTTCACAAAACAGTGAAAGTTGTGGAGTAGAGGGAGGCAAAAAACTAGATACAGCTACTTATAGATAAAACTAGAAGGATGGCAAAAACAGAAAATGAAACATTTGATGTTTTCTTCTATAGTGATTTGCTCTCATCATTGATAATTTTGGAAGCAACACATTTAGAGAAATTCATAGTGCTTATAGTGCTACATAATGCAAAAAAAAAACAATGAACCTTAAAAGATAGGCTTGATGAAGAGGCATAGGAAATAAGGATCTTGCTATGTGTAATATTTATTGATTTAGAAAGAAAGAAGAAAGAAGAAATAAAGGAGAGGAGGGAAGGAAGGAAAGAAGGAAGGAAGGTTTAACTAGATAGCCTTAATGGTTTTCTTCCAATAAGGTATCTTCCATATACATATGACGTTTTATATAAGATCCTTTATTAAATGCAACCCACAAATATAATTTTATTCAATGGTCTCTTATCTATTCAGGTAAAAGACATCTCACTAGGGAAGTTCACCAGATTCACAGAGGAGATTCTCCCCAGAATCTAAAAGGGAAAGGGGTTTATCTTCTGTAAATTAGAAGATTTGATCACATTATTTTAAGGTCCTTTCTAACTCTAAATCTTGGTGAAGACCTTCAGAAATTTTTGCTTACAGCTGACACTATGATGATTACATAAAATGCTACAAACCTCTTCAATGAGATAATCATTTAAAAGTGATCAGACTAACAATCCACACAGGAAAACTACAAAAAAAATTTATTGCCCAGAATATGACATGAATTTGGATAGGTTTGTGTTAGTCCATCAGCATCCATCCATCTAGCTTCTCTCTCTCCTCTTCCTTTCTCTGTCTGTCTATCTGTCTCTCTTTGTCTGTCTGTCCGTCTCTCTTTCTCTCTCAAGGACAGAGGACCAATGAGCTAGGCAACATAATTAAATGGGGGTGGGGGAAGAGACAGTAGGCTAGATTGTATTTAAGAAATGAATTTGAAAGGCAAGAAAACCTCTTTCTATTAACCTGAGTTGCTCCTTGACACAAAACTCTATATTTATGACACTAATATCCTATCAGTACTGCTAAATGACTGTGACTCATTGAATAAGACAGTTCCAGAAGAACTGAAATTGTGGGTGATGCCAAGGGCAATAGAGAAATATAGGATGGTTGCAAATGGGCATCATATTTCCAAGAGGCATTTGCTTACCAAAAAATGGCATAAATCATCTGAGAATTGTATAAACAGAGAAAGGAGGTAGATTAGTCATACAGTAAGAGTGGGGATGACAGATGGGTACCAGTGCAGGCCACATGCCAAACACCACAGGAGTACCCATGAGATAGATGCCAGACAGCTCCTCAATGGAGGATTCATGGGAAGACATGACAGGAACAGCACAGAGTTAAAAGTCAAAAAGTTATCGAAATGAACACTCTTGGAGGGCATACCCTTATTGATGAGCTCTTGGACCCCCTGAGATATGGAAGCATATCCTTAGTTTTGCCTTTAATTCTATCCTAAATATTGGAAATATCAGCTTCATTTTCTTTTCATCTATTATTTTTATAGATTGATGCTTATTTCTATAACATTCTTTAGAAATAAGCCATCCCACAAAATGGGTTTCTAGATACAATTATAATAATCTTGTTTACTTCCCCAGTTTTTCAAACTGAATATAATATACAGAATTTAACCTTTTCTTGGCAAATTAGTCATTATCAGACTACAATGCTTTCTTTGATTTGTGTCTGCTTCTAAAATCTTTCTCTGTTCTTCCTTGCTATTTTCATGAGGCTTATTACCCTTTCCTATTTGTCTGCTTCTAATCTAAAGAAGGCTAAGGAAGTAGATAACCAAGACTATTCCAATTGTGTCTAAAATGAGAACAAATGGACTCTAACTGAGAACATAAATAACATGCAGGAGTTTGAGTGCATGTACTTTGTGACACCTATTTTTGTGACTCTTTATCATTACCTAGCAAACAAGTGAGAGTGATAGATCTATTAATACCAGTAGAAGTAGTAATAGTAGCAGTAGTGATGGTGGTGATGGTGGTAATAGTAGAAACAGCAGCAGCAGCAACAGCTAGTAAGATTTGTAAGGTACTTTACAAATATTTTCTTATTTGATTGTAGCAACAACCATGGGAGGTAGATGTCATTATTGTCCCCATTTTACATAGGGAAAACTAAATCAGACAAAAATAAGTGACTTTGCCAGTTGACAAGGGCAGGATTCAATTTCAGGTCTGCTTCATTATTGGTCAATATTCTATCCATGGTACCACCAGCTAAGTGGGTCCTCAGATGGTATATTGTGCCTGACCCCTTTCTAGCTCAATACAATCTGTCAAAGCTTAGGGTTTGCTGTCTTTAAGAAAGTAGAGGGCATCTGGATGGTGCAGTGAATAGAGCATGGATCCTGTAGTCAAGAGGATCTGAGTTCAAATATTACCCCAGACATTTAAAACTTCCTAGCTGTGACCTGGGCAAGTCACTTAACTCCAATTGCCTTACTCCCCCACCCTCCAAAAAAGATAAGGTTACAATTTCAAAAGCCTTTAAGAATCTATGATTACAATTTTGTCTTTTTCTTTCAATTTTTAAAAATTAAAGCTTTTTATTTTAAAAATATATTCATGGATAATTTTTGATATGCACCCCTACAAAACACTGTATTCTAATTTTTTCCCTCCCTCCCCCAGTTGGTGAGTGATCCAGTATATGTTAAAAATGTGCATTTCCTTCTACATATTTCCACAAATACATGATTACAATTTTGAAAAAAAAATATAACTATTAACCATTGCATTACTGATTTTTCAAAAAATAACTTACTAGTTCTAAAGTATTGCTTACAAAAATGATGAGCTACTCAACTTTTGAAGGGAAAAATTACTTTCTAACTTTAAGTAGTAACAGAACCAGGGTTTAAGAATAAAAACCAGTTTCAAGTTTCTTGATGTGCTTTCTGTTTATGAGCATAAATCATGGTGTTTGATGAATTTAATCTAAAATGAAATTATCATAGGCATCAAATCAAGCCCTAAATCCTGTGAACAATATGGTAATTTGTGAATTTCCAGTGTACAGTGGAAATGATAATTCTATTTACTAAAGATAAGTATCAACGTGGTATTCACTATAATTCTGACCTTATAACTATAGAAACATAGAAATGTGAATTTTATAGTTTCATTTATATAAACACACTTATTATGTTTATTATTAAAAACAACAATGGAATGAGCTTGGGTTTTTCTTGATTTTAGTTCATCTTATAAGAATTATGATGTTTTCCCCACCTAACCAATATTTAGGTTCATTTCAAAAAATAACTAAAATGGGGCAGCTAGGTGGCGCAGTGGATAGAGCACCAGCCCTGAAGTCAGGAGGACCTGAGTTCAAATCTAGTCTCAGACACGTAACAGCTGTGTGACCCTGGGCAAGTCACTTAACCCCAATTGCCTAAGCCAAAAAAAAAAAAATAACTAAAATATTTTATTTTATAGTAGACATGTGTGTGTGTGTGTATGTGTTTGATTGTGAATTCCCACAGTATATCATGTCTCTCTTTTGCAATTACTACTTGTATATATATTTGTATACATATCCCTTATGAAATTATCATACGCATCACAGTTCTGAAAATAAAAAGTGCCTTAGTCATCTTCTCTCCTATAGAACCTACAGACATACTGTCTTTCATATTTTCTTTGAGGGGAGGTAGTGGTGATGAAGTATATTTGTGATTTTGTCAGCAGAGTGAATTCCTCAGTGAGAAAACTACTAATGCAAATACACAACCATTCTTGTACTTCCAGTCTTAAGAGAGTTGACTAGGGCATTGAGGGGGCCAAGTGAATAGTCATTTATCAAGTTCTTCATGAACTACTATATTTGCTGAATGAATGAATGAATGAATGAGTGAATGTTGGGGTATTTGGTAACAGTAACATATTTTATTTAAAAATATCAATAAACTATTTTTATGGCACCTATCATATGGGGGTGAATTGACAAGCAATGAGAGTTGATGAAACTGATGGTTAGGGAAAGTTATTAGGGAAAGGCTAAATGGAAGGAATTAGGAAGAAATAGAGAAACAGGGTAGTTCCCAGGTCTCATAGACATTTCACAACAGGAATAACTAAAAAGCAAATGATTTGATGCTCTAGGTTAAGATGGAAAGGCTTGCCCTGGGGTTTGATTAAATTATGCAAAATGAACTTGTCTATTTTCATTCTGCTTCCTTGAGTGTTACTAACTTTCCAACCTGTCTTGGAGAAGCGGATGTTTAATCCTGGTGGTGGAGAAGGAGGTGAGTAGGGATGAAGAATGGCCACTTTAAAGCACTCTAAGATCTGCTCTATAATTGACTTACACTGAATTCTAGAAGATAGGAATGCAACTCAGAACCTTCTAGGCAAACAACACAAGTTGACAATTTTTCTTTCTCTGAGGTTTAACTTCTAAAAAATTGGTCTTTTGTTCTGTAGAAGTGCCTTTGCCCCCACTGAGCAGCTCCTCCTTGCCATAGCTTTTACTGTCCAAAGATACACTCTCAGGAATTTATGGCTCAAGGCTAGCAGTAAATTAAGAGCAATAAAAGAGAAAGACTATTATACTTAGGGAAGAATTTGCTTTTACAGGAGCAACAAAACATAAAGGAAAGTGTACCTATGAGAAATATGAGCCCCATTTCTTACTTAAAGAAAAAGCCTATCTCAACACCTGGGAACATCCAGTGTATTACAGTGAAAAAAATACGTGTCTAGAAGCTTAAAAAACTAAGTCAGAGTTGTGATTCTCTTGTGGGCACTTTTATTTTCTTTGGTCTCAGTTTCCCAGCACCAGTACAAGGCTTGATACACAGTAAGTGATTAATGAATGCATCTTGATTGAAGGCTCACTTCCTTCATTGTAAAACAAGGAAAAAAAAAGAAACTCAGTCTCTAAGGTGACTTCTAAAATTCTATAATTTTTCATATACTTAAATTTATAATCCTCTGGTAAGCTAATATAGTTATAATGTAAATAATGTGATTTAATGTCTATGAAGAGATTACAATTTAAATATTTAAGGGTATTTACTAATTTATGCATAGCTATAAAACCAACTAATATTATTTTTTAAAATTGAGATTGTGAAAATGTAACAGTATGAATCTGAGGCCAAGTCATCTCAAATCATATGTGTGTCTATGTATAATATATTTTTCTTTTGTTGTTGTTATTTAGTTGTTTCAATTGTGTCCAATTCTATGTGACCCCATTTGGTGTTTTCTTGGCAAAGATACTGAAGTTAGTTACCATTTTCTTCTTCAGTTCATCTTATGGATGGGGAAACTGAGGCAAATAGGAAGAAGTGATTTGTCCAGGGTCATATAGCTAGTAAATGTCTGAGACTAGATGTGAATTCAGGAAGATGAATTTTCCTGATTCCAGGCCCAGCACTCTATTCATTGTACCACTTAGCTACATACACAATAGTGAAACATAAAAATGTATTTATTATCTTTTTGCTCTGACCACTGCATTATGATTATGTGCTTCAATATATCATTATAAATGTGTATGTGTTTCAATGTCTATTTTGCAACACACCCAGAATGCCTCAAAAAAGGGAGAGATTGAATAAATTATCATTGATAACCAGTGATTTAAGTAGCAAATACTGTGCTTGGCAATGCAAGACTCAATGGGAGAAGAAGAGATTATTTAAGAAGAAGGATCAAACATATTGTCTATCTTCCAATATTTTGTAATCAGTAATATAGTGGGGGAAATGAGGTTAATACATTTAGAATAATTAACAAATAATACAATGCAGCAAAAATGCTAAAAGTAATATAATTCAGACTTGTATAGTACTATATATATATATATATATATATATATATATATATATAATGTGGTTTTATATAACCATATATCATGTTTAAGAATAGGCCTTTGCTGATGAAGGTGGCCTTGCTGTAACAGATCTAAAACTATATTATAAAGCAGCGGTCATCAGAATCATTTGGTACTGGCTGAGAAATAGAATAATTGATCAGTGGCATAGGATAGGATTTCAGGACAACTAGGCAATAACTATAGCAATTTAGTGTTTGATAAACCCAAAGACCCCAGCTTTTGGGATAAGTACTCACTATTTGGCAAAAATTGCTGGGAAAATTGGAAACTAGTATGGAAGAAATTAGGGCTTGATCCACACCTAATACCATATACCAAGATAAGATCTAAATGGGTTCATGATCTAGATATAAAGAGTGATATTATAAGCAAATTAGAGGAACATAGGATAGTTTCCCTCTCAGACCTGTGGAGATGGAATAAATTTATGTCCAAAGAAGATTTGGAACTCTTAACTGAACACCAGATAGATAATTTTGACTGTATTAAATTAAAAAGTTTTTGTACAAACAAAACCAATGCAGACAAAATTAGGAGGGAAGCAACAAATTGGGAAATCATCTTTTCATTTAAGGGTTCTGATAAAGGCCTCATCTCTAAAATATATAAAGAATTGTCTCATATTTGTAAGAATTCAAACCACTCTCCAATAAATGGTCAAAAGATATGAACAGACAATTTTCAGATGAAGAAATTAAAACCATTTCTAGTCATATGAAAAGGTGCTCCAAACCACTACTGATCAGAGAAATGCAAATTAAGACAACTCTTGAGGTACCACTACACACCTGTCAGATTGGCTAAGATGACAGGAAAAGATAATGACAAATGTTGGAGGGGATGTGGGAAAACTGGGACACTGATACATTGTTGGTGAAACTGTGAATGGATCCAACCATTCTGGAGAGCAATTTGGAACTATGCTTAAAAAGTTATCAAACTGTGCATACCCTTTGACCCAGCAGTGTTTCTATTGGGCCTATATCCCAAAGAGATCTTAGAGGAGGGAAAGGGACCCACATGTGCAAAAATGTTTGTGGCAGCCCTTTTTGTAGTGGCTAGAAACTGGAAACTGAATGGACGCCCATCAATTGGAGAATGGCTGAATAAATTGTGGTATATGAATGTTATGGAATATTATTGTTCTGTAAGAAATGACCAGCAGGACGATTTCAGAGAGGCTGGAGAGACTTGCATGAACTGATGCTGAGCGAAACAAGCAGAACAAAGAGATCATTATACACGGTAACAACAATACTATATGATGATCAATTCTGATGGACATGGCTCTCTTCAGCAATGAAAGGTTTCAAACCAGTTCCAATTGTTCAGTGAGGAAAGCCATATACACCCAGAGAAAGGGACATGAGATATGGACTACAACATTTCAGTTTCATGCTCTATATTGATGATTGCTTGCATTGGGTTTCCTTTATCAGATCTTTTTTGTTCACGTAGATACGATTGTTCTAGCACAGCAAGATAAGTATGGAAACATGTATACATATATTCGACTTGTCAAATATTTTACTATAATTAACATGTAGTAGACTTCTTGCCATCTAGGGAAGGGGAGGGGAATAGGGGGGAAATTTTGTAACGGAAAGCTTTGTAATGGTCAATGTTGAAGAATTACCCATACATACATTATTCAAATAAAAAACTTTAATAAAATAAAATTTAAAAAGATTAGGCCTTTTTCTGACCTTGTTCCCCATTTTCCTTCTCCCAAATTCTTTCATATTTACTTTGTATGCATTTTATATTCACAAATTTTGTTTAGTCATTTTCCAGTTGTGTCCAAATTTTCATGATCCCTTTTGGAACTTTCTTGGCAGAGATATTAGAATGACTTGCTGATTTCCTTCTCCAGCTCATTTTATAGATGAGGAAATTAAAGCAAGAGGGTTAAGTGACTTGCCCAGTATCATACAACTAGGAAGTATCTGAGGCCAGATTTGAACCCAGTCTTTATGGCTCCAGGCATGATGCTCTATCCACTGTGCCACTTTATATATATGCCATGTGCTTTGAATGAATGGGCTTTGAAGCATCTGGTGTGCTGGAGGTGAAGATGTATTTATGATGATATGGTGTTGATGAAAGTCACTAAGGATACCCATCAACATTAGATTTCCCATTAGATTTATTTTTTCTTCTTTCTTAGCCCTTTAGTTGATTTGGTATTACTTAACAATGTTCATTTTTCTAGAATTTCTGTTTCATTATAGAGAGTAATTTTCTAACATCATTAAGAATAGCCAAAAGGGAAAACATTAATGGGTAATCTATCCATCATGATGTGCAGGTTTCTAAAGGCAATGATAGCACTGGCTGCATTGCAATGTAATAAAAGGAAAAACCAGCTCTTGCATCAGCTATTGCTCTGGGAAAAAAATGTTATCAGCTAGAGTTCTACCTCTTTTGAAAATGGAGAGAGAGAGAGAGAGAGAGAGAGAGAGAGAGAGAGAGAGAGAGAGAAAGAGAGAGAGAAAGAGAGAAACAGACTTACCATCATATTCTGGGAAATAGTCAACTAGATGAGAATACATAATTTTCTCCTCTAGAAGATCTTTCTTGTTTAGAAACAGAATAACGGAAGAGTTCTGGAACCAGGGATATGTGATAATTGTCCTAAATAGTGCTTTGCTTTCCTCCATTCGGTTCTGGAATAAAATCAGAGAAACAAAAAGTGAATGATGTGGTTACCAAATCTGCTGGTTTTATTCATTCTGCAAGACCAGCCACTTTATCTCCTGAATCTAATTTATGCAGCATAGAGTTTTTATAGCTTCCAACAGAATTTGTTTGTAAGTGATTCATTCGATGTCTTGGCTGTTTCCTTTATGCAAACTCACAAGCTAATGATGCAGATGGAAACAATAATAACAATAGAAAGACATGTTAAAAAAACTTTATGGTTGTAACAAAAACTAATCAAAGCCCAGAAGTATATATGTGGCTAGTTCACAGTCACATAACACCACTAAAAATTATACATATTAAATCAAAGCATGAAAACTGATTTAAGAACTAGAAATGAGACTTCATTTTGAGTTTCCTAGAATCTTGTGTTTTGACATTAAGCTTAATTGTTTATGCATTGCTAAAGCACCGGCTGGTTTAATATTTTTGTTGCAAAGTATATTCATATTGAAAATGTTATAAATATTTATTAATGCTTATTTTTCTTGATGTGCATACAGGGAAATGAAAATATATATTATACACATAGATATAGACATATTTGTGAATAAATTTCTTATTTTACACATATTCTTTTGTTACATATGAATTTATATACTTGTATTTAAATTTATGATGTTGTTCAGATGTTTTCAGTTGTTTCATATTCTTGTTGACTCCATTTGGTTTTTTTTTTGGGGGGGTGCAAAAATGCTACAATAGTTCATCATTTCCTTCTTCAGGTTATTATGCAGATGAGGAAACTGAGGCAAAAAGGATTAAGTGATTTGCTCAGCATCACACAACTAGTAAATGTCTGGGGGCAGATTTAAACTCATGAAGATGAATCTTCCTGGTTCTAGGTCCAACATTTCATCCATTGAACCACCTAGCCACCCTTTTCAAAATATATGTAATATATATTTATATATTCACATGTATCTTATCTTTTTTGCCTATAGTTTTTTAAACAACTAAATACCTATGGGGTATTAATTGTAGCTACTACCTCCAAAATCTTGAATATCCAAATTCAATCTTTGCTACAGCTCGTGTCAGAAATGTGCTTGGACTTCAAAAATGATCGATCTGGTTGCTAATCAATACCAAGTACAAGTCAAATAATTTTTATTCTTAAGATTTGTACTTATCATCTAAAAAACTTCTTTTTTCCTTCCTCATACAGCCTGGATAATTCTCTTTCAGAGTCAAAGATTTCTTCCTAAAACCATTTCCCAAACCCATCCATAGTTATGCTACATAGTTACAGATTAACAGCCACAGAGTGAAAGGATGTGAGTTCAGATACTTTATTAAGTGTACAACTTTTGGCAAGTCACTTGACAGATCTATCTCAGTCTGCTCAAATATAAAAGGAAGGATTGTCCTTTATTTTTCTTTGTATCCCCAGCACTTAGCATAGTGCTTGGTACACAATAATGTTTTCTAAGTAACTAACTAGAGCTATGACCTTATGACCTTTACAGATGATACTTTTAATCAGTTTTTGGCTTGTATAGCCTTATATTTCATTAAAGAATTTTTTTTCAAAAAATTCATATAAATTTAGTTGAATGAATGAATGACATAAATAGATGAATGATCCATGTGCGATGAGCAAGTCAGGCTTGTAACATTGTCAACTTGTTTGACTTGCTAACATAGAATCATCTTTCCCTAATATTCACGACAGTGATTTAGGAGGCAAAATAGAACCGTTTGCATAACCTTCTGATCCCTGTTCCAAGAAATCTCCAGGAAACTAGGCTCAGCAAACATGATTATTAGGCACTTAGCATGTTTTCATTTTTGTTCTGTAAACTGTGCCAAGCAAGATGAAGTCAAAACAGCATACTTGGCTGTCAACCTCCATGTTTCAAGTAGTTTGTTCATAGAATCCTTCCCTCATTATTTTTTTGCCTATGTTTTTTTTAAACAACTAAATATTTATGGGGTATGCAAAATGTTCCATTAAAAATACACTTGATACCTGTAAAAGAGGTTGTTTCTTGAAGTCTCATGAAGTCAGCTTTTACATGCTCAATTCTAATTTTTAAGAAATTAGCTTCTTTCATGATTTTTTTATACTTCTTTTCCCCATTTGGTCAAGTCTATTTTTTAATTTAATTTAATTTTTCTGAGGCAATTGGGGTTAAGTGACTTGCCCAAGGTCACACAGCTAGTAAATGTTCCATGTCTGAGGCCAATAAGTCTATATTTTAAAAATATTTTAAAGAAAATATTTATCTCACTAACATTTATTTTCTTCAGTATTTTTTGTACTCTTTTATCATCAAGTTGCCAATCGTTTTTTCATAATTTTCTTACTTTGCTCTCATTTCCTTAACTAATTTTTCCTCTACAATTTTTTAATTAATATTTTTTATTTGCAAAACATATGTATGGGTAATTCCTAAACATTAACCCTTACAAAGCTTTCTGTTACAAATTTTTCCCCCCTACTCCCCACCCCTCCCCTAGATGGCAGGATATCCACTACATGATAATTATGTTAGAATACTTAAGAAATCGAATATATGTATAGTTATTGCCACACATCATTTTTTGTGCAGGAGAAATCATATCTACAAGAAAGAATAATCCGATAAAGGAAATACAATGCAAGCAAACCTCAATAGAGAACATGAAAATGTTATGTTGTGGTCCACATTTCACATCCCTCTCTCTGGGTGTTTATGGCTTTCTTCACTGAACAATTGGAACTGGTTTGAAGCATTCCTCTACAACTTTTGATTTTGAAAATAGATTGTTAACTCTTCCAGGAATTATTGTTTGACTGGTATCCAGTTCACATTTTTCTCTGAGGCTTTGCTCATAACTATTTTGACATTATTGTCTTCTGATATTATGTCTTGATTTTTCCTGTCACAGTAGTTAAGATCAGGTTCTTTCCCCCCCCTTTTTTGTGGTTTGTTCATTTACCCATCCTAGTTCTTGATTTTGAACTTCATATTAAAGTTGGGCTCTGTTCTGGATAGCTGTGTGTGGAAAGAACATGTTCTTAGGCTTTAGGTTTGTTTTGTACTACCATTTTCAAAGTCAGTTCTGGAGTTTGGAAGCTTTTGGTGCTTTCAGGTGGTATGATCTGAGGAGAGGTGTGGTCACTGCTCTCCTGGTATGTAGGCTGTTCCTTACCCAGGAAAGGACCCATTCCTTGGGATTACATACTCTTCCTTGGGGTCCCTGATTCCTCATGATCAACAGCAGTGATTCCCTGAAGGTCTCCCATTCCCTCTTCATCAAATGTATTCCTATTTGCCCTTAAGTAATGACCTAAAAGTGAGTATAGACAATGGAATTGCCAAACATTGTTTGATTCTGTATTTGGTGCTAGCACAGAGGTCCCTTATAATCTCTTTCTCACCAGTTGTTCCAGTCATTGGGGGTAGGTACTATTTGTTTTAGTTATATACTTTTATTTCATTTTTATTAATTTTAGTTTTAATTCCAAGAAGGAATTTTCCAAGAATTCTTGCAACTCAAAGATCAATAATTAAACAAGAAAATGAAATTAAAATGGAAGAAGAGCTGTAGAATTATGAAAAAGTAATTCTGAAGTTATTTCTATCATGGAAAATAAGACTAGAAGAAATCTCACATCCTAAAAACTCTAATTGAGGTTCAGTAGAAAGAAGCCTACTTGTAATCATTGTGTATACTGGCTCTAATTGTGTACTATCATTAGTTAAAAAGACATGATTTAATGACACACAGAACTTTGGAAGATTCTTTACAGCACATGAAAAAGGCAGAAGCTATATATATGTTTTCTCTTGTACACTTTTTTTATAAGCTCTTCCTCAGAAACCCACACTTGCATCTTTAGTAATTTCTACATTCTATGTCTTGTCTCATTTTTATGGATGAAACAGAGAAAGAGTGATGTGTTAGGAAACTGAATTTAGAACTAGGAAGAACTGTATTTGAATTCTTCCTCTAACAGTAATTATATGATCTCAGAGGCAACTCATTTAACTTCTTATTTGTAAAATGAGGGGAATGGATTTTTTTGGTCTCTTCTATCGCTCAATCTAATATCCTATAATCCAAGATCAAGATGAAGCATACCTTTTTGTCAAGGATGTAAAAAATAATAAACTAACATGTCTTTTAAAACACCCCCCAATAGTTATTTTAACTGTCAATGTGAATGGAATGAACTCTCCCTTAAAGTGGAAGCAGATAGCAGACTGAATTAAAAAACCAGAATCCAACAATATGTTGTATACAAGAAACACATCTAAAACATACAGATACATACAGGGTGAAGGTAAAAGGCTGGAGCAGAATCTATTATGCTTCAGGTGA
>JAJPUD010005637.1:118010-152923 GCA_023553655.1 Myrmecobius fasciatus | reverse complement strand
TTTCCTCCAGAGATCTATCATACCTAACTTTTCTAGCCTTTTGTTAACCTCCCTAACTTCTTTCTTATTTATTTTGGAATTTGATTTATCTAATTCTGAGAGAGCAAGGTTGAGATCTCCCACTAGTATAGTATTACTGTCTATTTCTCCTTGCATCTCTCTTAACTTCTCCTCTAGGAATTTGGATGCTATACCACTTGGTGCATATATGTTAAGTATTGATACTGCTTTATTGTCTATGGAACCCTTTAGTAAAATGTAGTTTCCTTCCTTATCTCTTTTAATTAGATCTATTTTTGTTTTTACTTGATCCGAGATAAGGATTGCTACCCCTGCCTTTCTTTGTTCACCTGAAGCATAGAAGATTCTGCTCCAGCCCTTTACCTTCACTCTGTATGTATCTCTATGTTTTAGATGTGTTTCTTGTAAACAACATATTGTAGGATTCTGGCTTTTAATCCAGTCTGCTACCCGCTTCTGTTTTATTGGAGAGTTCATCCCATTCACATTCACAGTTAAAATAACTATATCTGTATTCCCTGCCATCTTATTTACCCAGAGTTATGATTTTCTCTTCCCTTTCCCCTCTCTCCCTTCCCCCCTCCCCAGTACTTTGCTCTTGATGACCACCTCCCACCAATAATCCTACTCCCTTTAGAGTCCCTCCCTCCCCTTTATACCTTTCCCCTAATCCTTCTATTATTTTATCCCTTTCCTTTTCTCCCCTTCCTCCTACCTTCCCACAAGGAGGGTCAGGCCTTTCTTTGAAGCCAAATGTGTCTGATATACTCTCTTAGAGTCCAATCTAATGAGAGTAAGGTTTACACAATACTCATCGAAGGGCATTTTTTTTAAACTGAGAAGAAAGGGGTCTAGCAGTACCAGCTCTCAAAGTATTCTTACAAAGCAATAATCATCAAAACAGTTTGGAACCTGTTGAAAAACAGAAAAAAAAATCAATCAAGTTAATATATTAGTTAGACTATATATGGAAGTAAATGAGCCTAGTAGCCTGCTCCCTCTTCTACTTAATGCTATACCCCAAGTACCTTAAAATCATCCCTACTTTTTTCCCTCTCTGTTCCAGTTTCTTATCAATATCCAGTCTCTCTATTGATCTAGAATGAAGTGGAATTGGCATTATCAATCTTCTCTTTAGAAACTGAAAACCAGAAATGACAGAAATGATTGCAAAACCCAGAGTCTGAAAAGAGTTTTAAAAAGTAGATAGATGGAAGAGACCGAAACTCCCCTCTCTTACTCTTGTTAATTCTGCCTCATCCTTCAAGCAAGTATAACATATTGATCTATACCAGGGAGGAGAGGCTCATGACAATGGGCTTCGAGACTCCAGTTACACATAAATCTATCTTTTTCATTCTATTTTCATTCCCACTGCTCTAATCCATCCAGGTTTCTCTTGCCTAATTCCTGAGTGCCTTATATTAGCCTCCTAATTTAATCTTGCCCTCTCGTATTTTACAGAAGCTTATACCTTTTATTATGCCTTTGCTCTCTCTATTCTTCAATTTCTCTTATTCTCTGCTGTCAAAAAGTATATCCATATCTTCTCCATTTTTTCCTTTTTTCCTCAATTCTTGAAAAAAAAGCCACTTGAGCCTACCCACAAAATATCTTATCAGCTTCCATGGTTTGAGTTATCACTCTTAACCCCTACAAACATGCTTATACATGTACATAAGCACATTCACATGTATGTGCTTATGTGTAAGTGTGTACAGATATGCCCATGTACTCAGTTCTATATATACATATTTATCTCATCCTCTAGTCCTCTAGAGTTCTAGTCCAACATAATCAATACTCTGCTATATATCACTATTTTGAGGTCTATTAGGCATAACAAACTCTATATTCTGAAAACAAAACTCATATTTTCCTCTAAACTGACTCCTTCTCTTTATTATTCTATCTATATCAAGTACATTACCATTTTGCAATCTCAGAATCATCTTCAACTCTTTACTTTTCTTCACATCTCTGCCATATCAAAACAGTTGCTCAGTCATAAACCCCCAAAGATTCTCACATTTCTCTCTACTTACATGGTTAGCATGATGATTTAGGACCTTTTCACTTTTTTTCCAGTACTATTCCAACAGCATACTAGTTAAACCTCCAACTTCAAGATCCTTCTCCAATCCATTCTCAATTCAGTTACCAAAATAATCTTCCTAAAAAGCAAGTCTCATCATAACTTTGGTCTAGAAACATTAGTGGTTTCTCATTATCTTTGTTCTAAACTACAAAATATTTAACCTGGTTTTTAAAACCCTGGGCAATATGAGTCTATGCTATCTTTTCAGGGTAATTAATCATCACTCCAATAGACATTATATTTAAACTGGCTTGTTTTCTAGACAAACATGGCATTCTATCTCCCATATTTATGCCTTTGTCTCCTATACTTTGAATTCAGGCCCTCTTCACCATTGCCACATAATATTCCTAGCTTCCTTTAATAAGTTCTAACTTTCAGGTGAGCCCTTTCTTGGTTTCTCTAGCTGTTAATGCTCTCTTTACCCTCTTTAAATTATCACACATATGCTTACCTGTTTATATATAATATCTATAGTAATAAATACTATAGAATGTAACCTTGAGAACAGGAACTCCTATTTTTATATTTCCAGCATCTAGCACAATACATTGCACATAGTAGGTGCTTAAAATGTGTGTTGAATTTGAGGCAAGGACATCTTGTAAAAGGTTATTAGAATGAATTCGGATTTTAGGTTACTACATGGATTAGTATAATGGTGGTAGAAATAAAATGGAAGGAGGAATTTGTAGAGCTCAGTGACAATGCTATGTGATAGCATAGACAGAAATAGGGAAGTAGAAGAAGGGCCATACTCTTTTGTAAGATGATAAATCTCTTCTTTAGGTTGTATTTGAAAGAATAGGAGGATAATCAAATAGCATTGTTCAGCAAGCATTAGGAGTCATTCCATAGAAATCTAGGGAGAAAGATGGATAGAGATAATTAGAAGGATATATATATATATATATATATATATATATATATATATATATATATAACATATATATCTCTCTCACCTCTAAAAAAATCACTTCGTATATATATATATATATATATATGTGTGTGTGTGTGTGTAATATGTGTTGTATACATATGTATACATATGTGTATATAAATGTGTGTATATATAACACTAAGATACATGTGTGTATATATACACACATACATATACATATATATGTATATATATACACACATGTATCTTAGTGTTATTCACTCATGTCCTCCAACCTTTTGTGATTCTATGGACCATAGCACACCAAGACTGTCCATAAGGTTTTCTTGGCAAAAATACTAGAGTAGTCTGCCATTTCCTTCTTTAGGGTAGTAAGGCAAAGAGGGGTTAAGTGACTTGCTCAGGTTTATACAGCTAATAAATGTCTGAGACCAGATTAGAATTGAGGTCTTCCTGATCCAGGTCCAGCTCTCTATACACTGAGCCACCTGGTTTCAAAGTAAACATTACTATATATGAATATACAGACTAAAGAAAGGGCCATTGGATTGCTTTGAATATATTAATTAATTCAAATTATGTTGGTCTCTTCAAATCTGATTTTTTCTTTTCTTTTATATATTTGCTTTTCTAAAGAATGAAACAAGATTGAAATATTGTTTTGTAGTCACATTTTGTTTTGGGTGTAGGAGCAAATAAAAAGTAATCTAGCACCAACAACATTAGGATGTTAAACTGAGCTGAAAGGGACTTTAGAGGTCATGTAATCTAGTTTTAGACAACTCTGAGATACCACTACACACCTGTCAGATTGGCTAAGATGACAAAAAAAGATAATGACGAATGTTGGAGGGGATGTGGGAAAACTGGGACACTGATACATTGTTGGTGGAACTGTGAATGGATCCAGCCATTCTGGAGAGCAATTTGGAGCTACGCTCAAAAAGTTATCAAACTGTGCATACCCTTTGACCCAGCAGTGTTTCTATTGGGCTTATATCCCAAAGAGAGCTTAAAGGAAGGAAAAGGTCCCACATGTGCAAGAATGTTTGTGGCAGCCCTTTTTTAGTGGCAAGGAACTAGAAACTGAATGGATGCCCATCGATTGGAGAGTGGTTGAATAAATTATGTTATATGAATGTTATGGAATATTATTGTTTTATAAGAAATGACCAGCAGGCTGATTTCAGAGAGGCCTGGAGAGACTTGCATGAACTGATGCTGAGCGAAGTGAGCAGAACCAGGAGATCATTATACATGGCAACAACAAGACTATATGATGATCAGTTCTGATGGACATGGTTCTCTTCAACAGTGAAATGTTTCAAATCAGTTCTAATTGTTCAGTGAAGAAGGCCATATACACCCAGAGAAAGGGATATGAAATGTGGACCACAACATAACATTTTCATACTCTCGATTGATGTTTGCTTATATTGTGTTTCCTTTCTCAGATTTTTTTTCTTGTAGATATGATTTTTCTTGCACAACAATGATAAGGGTGGAAATATGTATACATATATTCGATTTGTCAAGTATTTTAACATAATTAACATGTAGTGGATTTCCTGCCATCTAGGGGAGGGGTGGGGACTGGGGGGAAAATTTGTAACAGAAAGCTTTGTAAGGATCAATGTTGAAGAATTACCCATACATATATTTTACAAATAAAAAGCTTTAATAAAAAAAATATTAAGGATTATTTTACCACTGACACTCATCTGAGGATTGTGGGCAGCTGACCCCAATTCCATCTTGTCTAAAACAATCTTAGTCAAACTTAAATCTGTTAAGAACTTTAGCTTAAAAAGGCCAATGTCTTCCACTGCATAAGGGTCATCTCCAGTTGCTCTGATCTATATCTGACCATTGGACTCAATTGGCTCAGTAGGAGAAAGTAAAGATGGTAACTTTGCACAGCCCTCTCTCATTTAAATCCAACTTACTTGTATATCATGACATCATCTCCCTGATGTCATGATCCAATCTGAGAACCAAAGACAAAAGAAAAGAAACAGCAACAAAAAGATGATATTAATCTATTCCTCTCATGCTAAATCCATAATGCAGTGTTCATTTTCATTTCCAGGCTCCAAAGATTAGAAAGGCCATTTCTGAAGAGTATACAGAAAAGGATGGACAGAGAATTGATCCAATGTTATATGAGTAACAATTGAAATAATTGGGGCTGTTTAGCCAAAAGAATCCTTGAAGGAAATGGGATGTGGGGAGCTGTCTTCAAGTATTTGAAAGGAATCACTAAAAGAAGATGATTTGTTTTTCTTAGCTCCAAGGAACAGAGCTAAGGATAATAAGTAGAAAATGAGAGGAGGAAAATGTAGGTTTGACAAAAAAAAGCTTCAAAAGAATTAGATTTATTCCAAAGTAAAATTGGTATATTTGGAGAGATAGTGGGTTACTGTTCAGTAGAAGCTTTCAGTCAAAGTCTAGATGACCCCTATAGAGTATAGCATCAGGGGGTGATATAGCCTGCATGAGTTAGTTTAAATGACTGTTAAGATCCCTCCTAATTGTGAAATTCAGAATGCAATAACATCACTAGATGGCCCTTAAAACTTAAGTATTTGCAGCATTCTGTCATGTAGAGTTACTATGGAATCCTCCAAAAGTATATTCTTTCTTGTAGTATAAACTGTAGAATAAATTATATGAAAAAAGTTTTCATTAAAAGTGACTAATTGGATCAAGTTTGAAACTGAGAGAGACCTTAGAATCAATTAATTGGATTTCCTCCAAGATAGGAAAACTGAGGTCCAGAAAATCGGACCCAATATTATTGGTACAAACCCTGGGATTTGATGAGATTTTCATGCATGGAAAAAAATATCTGAGGTTGTGAGGTAAGTATCAATTGTATGATGCAAACAAAAGAAAGAAGATCTTACCTGGGATATGTTGTTTGAAGTAGAAAGAGACACATACAAATAATAATTTTGAAATTATGTCATAATTCTTCCTGTGTGATACTGAATCTTAAATAGAATTAAACAAGTTTAATTCCATACTATTGCTTAAGCTTCTAGATGGTGATTCAGAAATGCATTTAATTTTAAAAACATTTTCAAGCAAATGTCAAGTTTATACAAGGGATGCTGACAATTTTTGAATAGTGTAAAATGTTAGAACGTGGGAAAATAAGAAGTGATAGGAAGATCTATTTATTCTGTAGCGATAAGAATATTTTAAATCTAAGTTCAATTATAACTGAAAACTGTTGAGTTTTCATTTTAAGAAAAATGTACTCTCTTCCTAATTTGCCAGGATTTTCACATGTTCCATAGTATTTGAGCCAGTGACTTAGGACCCTTTTGTTTCACTACCTAATTGATTATCATTTCTACTATCTACTTCTGTAAGGAATCAAAGTCTTAAGCTTTATAACCAATGGGTGAATGTAGTTTAAAAGTCAAATCCATTTTTAAACAATCGCTTAGTAATTAATATATGGTTAATTTGACAGAATAAAAATGCAAAGGGAAAAAACAAAGTGATTTAGAGAAAAGTAACTACAAATTCAACTAGTATTTTTAATATTTTTATTCCAAACTTAACAAAGTGAGCATTTTCACACACATAGTTCAATGGTGAAAAAAAAAAGATTGTACATAAAACTATAGCTTCCCTCTATGCACAGCTTGCTTTTCTTTTTAAGTGCATAACAAGTACAACATGAAATTTTCAAAACTATTCTGCTTGTCTGTGTTTCATTCTAATCTTCCTTCTGTTCTCTGAATTAAAAAAAAAAAAAATTAGTCCCAGTGCAGTTCCTTCCCTTCCTTCCCTTCCCTTCCCTTCCCCCACTTCCCTAAACTTCCTCTTCCTCCTTGTGTTCTTGTTCTTATTCTTGTTCCTCTTGTTGTTGTTGTTTTTTCTTTTCTTTTTCTTTGTCTTTTCTTCTTGTTCTTGTTCTTCTTGTTTCTTCTTTGTTCTCCTTTGTTCTTCTCTGTCTCTGTCTCTATCTCTCTCTCCCCTTCCCCTTTTTTCTCTTCTTCTCCCCCTTTCCCTTCCTCTCCTCTTTCTCACTTTCACTCTCTCTCCCTCTCATTCTTATCCCCCCTCCTCCACTTCCTTTTTGTTTTTTCACACCCCAGACACTTCCTGGTCTACACTATCCCCATAAAACCTTCCCATGGAACAAAAGAAACCAGTTCAATAGAATCGATTGCAGCCTTATGCATATCTCTACAGAAAAGAGGGGAATTCAGCTAACAGTTTAACAAACAATAATAATAAACATTTTATGTAGTAATCCTTCAAAATGGTTTATATGTAGGAATCAGTTCCAACTATCTTCTAGAGCTTCTTAAAAAATTTTCAGTGTGAGCATTCACACCTGAGAAATTGGCAAACTTTACAAATCTGGACTTGATTTATTGTTTATTGAATATCTAGACTTAAGAAAGACATGGAAAAATGTTAGCAATGCAGATTATACTTTAAAATGTACCATGAGAAATTTGCTTCCTTCCAGAGCACTAGTTATTAAGCAATTATCAACATATTACTGATTCAGTATCCCTCATTTCTCATGTGGTTGAAATTGAGGTGTATGGTTGACTATTTTGAGTACTCTCAAATGGTGTTCCAAATACCTAAGACTTTAACAAAGTTTAGGATGTCCTACTATAGTAAAACTTAACTAATTTAGATGGCTCTAATTAGGGACTTGTAACCCTATTAATATGAACTAAAAGCAAAAATTATTTTATTTTTTGAAGAAAGGGTTTCATAGACAAATATTGTTGTGAAAAATAGAATCAAAAAATAGTTACAATGTAAGAGAATGAACTGAATGTAAGTCACATATTGAGCCATTCACATGATTACAACAAGTATCCTAAGTACAAATATATATATAAATACAAAAATAGATAATTAAAAGAATAAGAAAGGCGGGATTATATATGCATGTATATTCAACATTGTTTTTCTTTTACTTATTAACTTCAAAAACATTATCATTCTTTTTAAGAAATTGCTTTTAAACTGCTGGGATAATTGGAAACTAGTATGGAAGAAATTAGGCATTGACTCACACCTAACACCATATACCAAGATAAGGTCAAAATGGATTCATGATCTAGGTATAAAGAATGATATTATAAACAAATGAGAACAATGTAGGATGGTTTACCTCTCAGACCTGTGGAGGGGAAAGGAATTTGCGACCAAAGAAGAACTAGAGGTTCTCATTAATCACAAAATAGATAAGTTTGACTATATCAAGTTAAAAAGTTTTTGTAGAAACAAAATGAATGCAGACAAGATTAGAAGAGTAGCAGTAAACTGGGAAAATATTTTCACATCCAAGGGTTCTGATAAAGGCCTCATTTCTAAAATATATCGAAAATTGACTCAAATATATAAGAATTCAAGCCATTCTCCAATTGATAAATGGTCAAAAGATATGAACAGACAATTTTCAGATGAAGAAATTGAAACTATTTCTGGTCACATGAAAAGGTGCTCCAAGTCACTATTGATCAGAGAAATGCAAATTAAGACAACTCTGAGATACCACTACACACCTGTCAGATTGGCTAAAATGACAGGAAATGATAATGATAACTGTTGAAGGGGATGTGGGAAAACTGGGACACTGATACATTGTTGGTGGAACTGTGAACGGATCCAACCATTCTGGAGAGCAATTTGGAACTATGCTCAAAAAGTTATCAAACTATGCATACCATTTGACCCAGCAGTGTTTCTACTGGGCCTATATCCCAAAGAGATTTTAAAGGAGGGAAAGGGACCCACATGTGCAAAAATGTTTGTGGCAGCCCTTTTTGTAGTAGCAAGAAACTGGAAATTGAAAGGATGCCCATCAATTGGAGAATGGCTGAATAAATTATGGTATATGAATGTTATGGAATATTATTGCTCTGTAAGAAACAACCAACGGGAGGATTTCAGAGAGGCCTGTAGAGACTTGCATGAACTGATGCTGAGTGAAATCAGCAGAACCAGGAGAACATTATACACAGCAACAAGACTATACGATGATCAATTCTGATGGACATGGTTCTCTTCAACAATGATGTGATTCAAACCAGTTCCTATTTTTCAGCGATGAAGATAGTCATATACATCTAGAGAGAGGCCTGTGGGAACTGAGTGTGGACCACAACACAGCATTTTAACGCTTTCTGTGAATATCTCCATGCATTTTATTTTTCTTCTTAGGTTGTTTTTTCTTCTTCTCTTTCTAGATCTGATGTTTCTTATGCAGTAAGATAATTGTATAGATATGTATACATGTATTGTATTTGTCATATAATTCATCCTATTGAGCATGTATTAGATTACCTATCATCCAGGGGTGGGGGGTGGGGGGAAGGAGGGGAAAAGCTTGGGAAAAAAAAGTTTTTGCAAAGGTCGATGTAGAAAAATCACTCATATGTTTTGTAAATAAAAAGCTTTATTAAAAAAATTTAAAAAATAAATAAATAAAAGAAATTGCTTTTAATACTAGTGAGAGCAGTATGGTTGAAGATGTTTCAATATTCCTTTAAAATCTTTTTCAGTATGTGGTAGGCTTATATGAGAACCTGGTTTTAAATTTAATTCGTTTTGATACATAGTTTTAATGGTCATCAAAACTGAAAAAGATATCACAGAAAGATACATACTTATATTCAAATGGGGGCATGAAAAATGAATATCATGATTTGTAAATAGATAAATGTGGCGAACATTTATCTATTTACAAATCATGATATTCATTTTTCAATCTCATCTACTAATTTTCTAAAGGTTTTGATGTTCTGCTATGTAATTTCCATCTTCCTTGATGTCAATCAGTTGTTTTTAGGAACTAACCAGAAAGTGTTGCATTTTTTATTTTTAGCAAACAGGGTCAAAATGTACTGAGCAACTTATTTTGAAAGATTTTTAAATAATATTTCACTTTATATTTTTTAAAGTTTTTAGATATGAGAGTTTTTATAGATGATACACCAGTTGCTATAACAAAAACTTAACATTTAGTAATTTACTTATGGTGATAGATTTATCATTAGCTAATATCTAGATGCACAGCATTTATTTGGGGCATTAAAGGTAGTAGATATGAACAGATATTTTGAATAACCCTCTTTATAACTTCAAATTTTTGGCCAAATTTTTTTCAGATTTGATTGAGGGCTACTGTAAGAATGGAATGAAATTACATATGTAAAATGCTTTGCAAACTTTAAAGTGCTAAAAAGAAAAAAAAACTATTAGCCTTTCTTCTTCTTGCATTGCTTTTCTTCATAATATGGGAAATATGAGAAAGAGTTCATTTTAGGAACACAGAAAAAGTACTATCTGCCATTTTGGGTTTTTTTTTTTTTTTGTTTTCATTTTGGTTTTTACTGCTGCTTATATTATTAGTATTATTTTTAATCCATTGTTTTCTTTAAAGGAATGTTTTTAAGCCATTTGTCTATTTTGATAGGATCAATCTAGTTAAAATTAAATCATATAATCCATAAATCCAATTCACCAAAAACATGCAAACCACAATATACTGAAAACATGAATGAGTGAGCTGCCAATAACAACTCTTCTGCATTATAGATGCAAAATTCTTGCCTCAGGATAATTCACTGTAGGAGACAAATAATTTGTGGAAGACTATAGAGAAAGACAAAACAAACGAAGAATTTGTCTTGATTCTAACTCTAACAGTTAGAATTATCCAGCACAAAACTGAAATTCTTTGCCAAAGCTTTTCAGCTAGATAGTGATGTGAACCTGACCAACAGAACTCCCCTATCAGAGGTGTGCTGGATATACTTAGAATTGCTCTTGAGAGCACATTGTTAAATTTTTACTGTGACCATTTATACCTTGGAAATCAGTAGAGGAAAATTGAGACATGGGTTATTAATTTATTGTTTGTGTCAACTTAAGAAATTGATAGAGAAAATGTTAATAATGAATATTAAACTTTATAATGTATCATTTATATGTACATATTTTAGGGAGCTGGGTGTTAAACACCAACAGATCCCTATATGTAATTGTCTCAAGAAGTACTTATGTGACTCCTTAGGTTGTATACCTAGGAAAGTCTGAATAAAAGAAAATACCCTGTTTATTTTCCTTGCAGTCTTTCTGTGGATTAAACTATTGATGCTGAGAGTTGCACTATCGGCCACTAAATAGGGTGTTTATCTGGGTTTCTCCCAGTTGCTGAAAATGTGATCCCCATTCCCATCCCATGAAAGCTCTATTTGTTCTCACATTGTTTTTCTGTCCCAATGAGCCTGTGATTTGAACCTTGGTCCTTGGGGATATACTTGACATAGTAATGGAGAAATCATATACTTGAACTCATACCATTGTATGGAGCAAAAAAAGGAGGGGGGGGAATATAAACTGAAAAAGGAGATGATAAGAAATAGTAATTTAGTTTTAGTGGCTTTCTGTCTTGCTACTTTTTGTAGCCCTGGATGCTTATGTGGGACCCTATGGGTTGAGATCAAAGTTGCATATTAAGAAAATTGTCAGGTATAATAAGAACACATTTTAGTAGCTAAACGAGATAGTTCGAATAAGTTTATCAACTTATTATAATTGACTCCATTTTGCTTTAAGCTTCCATTTTGTGATAGTTATTTGAGTAAGTTGTTTTGTTTTATTTTTTCTCTTATTTTAATTCATGTAAGGGAAAGTGATTAATTTGAGATACCCATAAAAAGGTAGGGGAAAGAAAGGAGACAAGAATACATTAAGAATTAAAAATAGTAGGGGATCTCTAAAGACCCAGGATATATCAACAAATTGAAAGAAATTCTAGTTGAGAGTTTTAGTGAGATGATCTTTCAGGACATGATAAAAAGAAGAAAGGGATCCAGTGAGACTCTCTCTAGAACTAGTATCCAGGTTATTCTATACTCTCATCACTTACCCTAAACTTGTGTTGACATATTTGCCTCCTACAATAGGGCTGCTTCTTGATGTGGACAATGTTTTTTGAAGGGATGGGGTCTCTTATTAGCTTCCGCCCTTTTGTGTCATTAATTGGTAAATACCACTTAAAGAAATCATTAGGAACTTACCAATTGAAATTCCAAATTGTGAGATTTCAGTAAAGTAGATAATGGGCAGGAGGAAGAGGTTGGGAATGTTTTTGAAGTTTCTATTATAGGAAAGGCTAAATTCAACAAAGAGAATGACTTTTTGGAATAATGTATACTTTTAGCCAAGTTTGACTAATATGAGAGAAAGTAATGAAATGATTGATGGAGTGTTCAGATTAGTAAGTGGTTTTGATAGTCAGGTCATGGAAGAAGTCAAAATCCCATGCAAACCTGTAAAGATATTGCTTGTGAAGTAATATTGAAAGGGGAATAAAAATACTTTGCAGGATGCACATTCAGGTAGTTTCCTTTCTAGATCAAAAAGGACTGAAAGGGAAAATAATAAAAATAATAATAAATATGGACCTTTTTATTTTCTTGAATATTTCTTCCCTGGACTTCCAGTGGACTCTTATATTTCTAACTTTATAACTCAAAACATTTTTTTCTCCTCATCTTTATGAAGCAACTCATAGAATAAGGAATTTATTTCAAAAACTAAAAAGTCAAGATAAAATCTTTCATTTTCTTCTTACAGCAACAACTTTGTTCTTAAAGTGGTTCCCCTCCCCCCACCTTCCATAAGTTCAAAAGCTACTTCAATTTATAGCTGGTTTTTTTTCTGTGCATTTCAAAAATTATTCCTGATTTATGCCGTTGTTGAGATGTACAGTATGTTGTAAGAAAAGACATCCTCTTGTTGCTTTGAAGAAACTCATAAAATATCAGACAGGCTGTCAAAGTGTTAGTCACTAAAATAAAGCATATATCTAGTAAGTCATTAACTTGAATGGAGAGAATGGGCTCATCTCTCCAGCTGATTGACTAAATCTTCAGAAATATTTTCTGAAAATCCTGTTGTACTTTCCCAGGTTTTTATTAGCATGAGCCCATTCAGCAGTTTCAAAAGAATAACTACTTATTTTAAAATTAATATACTTTGTTTTTATAGCTTTCATCTTATTGTTAATTGGTTTTATTTTTTATAGTTTAACCTTTAGTCTTAAAATTTAAGTTTAGTCCTTTTTAATATGTACAGTTTAAATTGGCCCTTTTACCCTCAGGCCTTAAAGCTTCTACAATCCTTTTCTATTTATTACTTCATTTAACTGATTTAATTAACTGGACCTTCTATTTACCTGGAATTTTCTTCCCATGCCCAATTGGATCATAATAGAAATTGTTGATCTTAGGACAGCTTGCAAACTCTTAAAACATTGTAAGATGAGGACTCTTCCAATAAAAGGTTGTAGTCATTCTGGTTTTGTACTTTGTACATTAACATGGGCAAAACTGGAGGTGAGGGGAAAAGGGGGATCCTGACAAGAGTAAAATTTTTCCAACTTATTATTCATAGTGGCCATGCTTTGTCTTTTCTTTTTTTTTTATTAAAGCTTTTTATTTGTATAACATATGTATGGGTAGTTCCCCAACATTGATCTTTACAAAGCTTTCCATTACAAATTTTACCCCCAGTCCCCTCCCCTCCCCTAGATGGCAGGAAGTCCACTACATGCTAATAATGTTGAAATGCTTGAGAAGTTATGCAAGAAAAATCCTATCTACAAGAAAAAAAAAAAGAATCAGAGAAAGGCAACACAATGCAATCAAATGTCAATAGAGATCATGAAAATGTTAGGTTGTGGTCCATATTTCATTTCCCTCTCTCTGGGTGTATATGGTTTTCTTCAGTGAACAATTGGAACTGGTTTGAGACAATTCTTTGTTGCAGAGAGCCATGCCCATTAGAATTGATCATCATGTAATACTGTTGTTGCTGTGTATGATGATCTCCTGGTTCTGCTCGTTTCACTCAGCATCAGTTCATGCAAGTCTCTCCAGACCTCTCTGAAATCGTCCTGCTGGTCGTTTCTTACGGAGCAATAATAATCCATAACATTCATATACCATAATTTATTCAGCCACTCTCCAATTGATGGGCATCCCTTCAGTTTCCAGTTTCTAGCCACCACAAAAAGGGCCGCCACAAACATTCTTGCACATGTGGGGCCCTTTCCCTCCTCTAAGATCTCTTTGGGATATAGGCCCAGTAGAAACACTGCTGGGTCAAAGGGTATGCACAGTTTGACAACTTTTGGGGCATAGTTCCAAATTGCTCTCCAGAATGGTTGCTTTGTCTTTTCAATCCTAATGCTCCTTTTTTCCCTTAAGAACAAGGTTTGTCCAGTTCCAATTGTTCCATGAAGAAAGCTATATACACCCAGAGAGAGCGATATGAAATGTGGACCACAACATAACATTTTCATGGTCTCAATTGATGTTTGCTTGCATTGGGTTTCCTTTCTCAGATTTTTTTGTTCATGTAGATACAATTGTTCTTGCACAGCAGGATAAGTATGGAAATATGTGTATATATATATATATATATACATATATATATATATATATATATATATATATTCTACTTGTCAAGTATTTTAATATAATTAACATGTAGTGGACTTCCTGCCATCTAGGGAAGGGGAAGGGACGAGGGGGAAAATTTGTAACGGAAAGCTTTGTAAGGATCAATGTTGAGGAACTACCCATACATATGTTGTGCAAATAAAAAGCTTTAATTTGAAAAAAAAAAAAGAATAAGGTTTGTTCAGTTCTAGCTAACTTGAGTGGTATTTGACATCCCATTTATGATTAGATTCCCCAAAGCATAGTTTTTGCTCTTGCTCTGTCCCCTTGATTATTCTATGACTTGGTTATATCATATATATTTATATATATAATATATATTACATGTTGAACATATATAATATAGAATACATATATATTCTATATATTTAAACTTTATCATTTAAAAATTATATTTCTTTGATGAACTTAATAAACAACAAACATAAATGTTTCAATATATAAAGAAAACAAAAAAGGTAATTAGATATAAAACTATAACCTTCTACTATTTATAATTTTCTATCACTGCAGCTTTTTTGTATAATTCAGATTAAACATAGTAGTTCCAACACTGCCCTATATGTGTGTGTGTGTGTGTGTATATCCTTCTGAAGTTCTATCTGCTATTATGTATTTATTTTTGATAATTCATTTACTCATTTTTTATTCTTTCTTTACTTTTTAAAATATCATCACCACTCCTATCTTCCTGACTCTACCTCTTCAAATAAAATCCTACCTTATAATAAATATAGTTACATAAAACAAATCAACACATTGACTATGTCTTAAAATGTATGATTTGTTATGCACTTCTAGTTCATTAACTTTCTGTCAAAAGGTGGGAAGTATGTCTTCTTGAATGATGGTGCTAATCACAGTTCCTAAGCCTTTCCCAATTGCTTTTCTTTACAATATTGAAGTTGTTGTGCAAACTATCCTTTTAGGCTTGCATCAGTTCATACAAGTCCTCCCAAGTTTCACTGAATCTGTTCTTTTCCTAATTTCTCATGACATAAAAATCTTCCTTTACATTCATATGTAATAGTGATGGGTAGTGATCAGGGTATTTCAACAATTACTATTTTTGCACTACTGACATGTTCTCTACATGAGTTGTTTTGTTTTGTTTTTAATATTAATAGTCCTTTTTTCCTCAGAAAAGTACTAACAATGGTACTGTAATTCTCATTATTCATTTTTTTTTTAATTTTCCCAAAAGCCCTACCAGAATGGCACTTTTGGCAAAAGAACTCAGGAGTAGATTTATTTCTCTCATCCCCTAGCACATTTCTCCCTCAGTTGTCTCTTCCCAACTATATTCCTATTAAATGCACATTGACTTGGAAGTGCCATTGGGTAATGCTATTTTTGAAGACAAAATAAATATTTATTTAGAAAGAAGAGTAAAGAGACTTTCCTCATATCACAAGAAAAGGCTTCAGACTTTTATGAAGGAGCTTAAGGAGCAAAAGGAAATATAATACTTCTTTGGAGTCTATAGTATGAGAACAAGGGAAATTCAGCAACAGAACTTTTGTGCTGACACTCCTCATGCCTGAATGACTTAATTCTCAAAGTCCTATTCCTTTTTTTTTTTTCTTGGTTTTGAACTCTGCCTTGTTTACCTAGGTAGATATGGGTTTTTTTTTATATTTTCTCTTTCTCTAGCAAAATGTATCTCCTATTCATCTATTCAAGTGTTGGGTTCTTCTCCCAATCTGATTTCTGAATTCACCAAATGGACTTTTAAAGGCTTCCAAGAGGTGGTACTTGTCATTATTCATCCTATGGCCTTGGTTTCCTTCATTCATTCAAGGGACACAATAATACTGCATAAAGTAATCACCTGGCATGAACCATTTTTATAAGTTTAAACCTCAATTAACTATCTTCTCTTATTACATTTGTAGAATGTAATAATGTAGAATGTAGAAATCCCTTAAATATATGCTGTAATTTGTCCAGACATTCTTCAATAGATGAATCCACACTTTCATTTTAACTTCTTGCCTCAGTTTAAAGTGATTTTATAAATATTTTTGTAAAAGTGGATTTTCTCTTTATCTTTGATCTCTTTTGACATATATATATATATGTATATATATATATATAATAAGATTAGCACTGATTCAATGGCTATTTACAATTTAATGCCTTTGTGGATATAGTTCAAAATTGCTTTCCAGAATGACTGAACCATTTCATATCTCCACCAACAGTCTATTAACATGCTCATGATCCTGCATCCCCTCCTATAATTGTCATTCTTTTAAAAAACATCTTTGACAATCTGATGCGTGTGAGGTAAAACCTCAGAGTTATTTCAATGTGCTTTTTTCTTATTAGTGTTTTTTTGGGGAAAAGTTTTATAAGATTGTTGAAAGCTTGCTTTTCTTCTTTTGAAAACTGCTTGTTTATATTCTTTGACCATCAATCCATTCATTAATATCTCTTGTTCCAAGGAATGTTTTCAATTCCTTCCATATCTTTTTGTATTTTGAACCATGATTTGAAGAAGTTCATAGACTTCACTCCATCAGGCTGTCAAATGTATATATGATGCAATAATATTAAAAGTCTCTAGTCTAAATCAGCTTTCCCAGCTATTTTCTAAGTTTCCTATAATTTTTATCATAGAATCATAGAATTTTAGAAGAATCTCAATGACTAACTGGACTAACTTATATTGAAAGGAATGTCTTTACTACACCCAACAAGTGATCATCCCCTGCTTAAAGACCTCCAAGATTCCATAACCTTTCAAGGCAGTCCAATCCACTTTAGGATAAGTCTATTAGAAACATTTACCTGACATCAAACCTAAATTGGATTCTTTGCAAACTCTTCCTATTACTTCTGGTTCTGCCCTGTAGAACTACATGAAACAAGTCTAATCCATAGCCTTTCAAGTACTTATGCATAGTCCTTGGGTGACCCTATCTCAAGTCTCATTTTCTCCAGGCTAATCATCTGCAGTTCCTTCAACTGATTCTCATGTCATGGACTCAGGCAAATTGTTTTCCCTCTTCTGAATACTCTCTAGCTCATGAATGGCCTTTGTAAACTATGGTGCTTAGAACTGATACCTGTCATGGTATCACCTCCCTGATAATATCATGGTCCTCTTGGACAACAAAGGACAAATAATAATAACAACTTAAAACCAAATAGAATTTGCTAGAATATTGACAAGAGTATATTGGGTTTATTTTCTTGTTCCTAAAACTGTGAAGCAGCTTCGTGGCTTAATGGATAGAGTATTGAGCCAAGAGTCAAGAAGATTCATTTTCAGATACTGGTTATGTGACTCTAAGGAGGTCACTTAACCCTGTTTGCCTCAGTTTTCTTATCTGTTAAGTGAGAAAGAAACAGCAAACCAATCCAGTGTCTTTGCCAAGAACTTTCCAAATGGTGCTACAAAGAGACAGACTTGACTGAAATGGCTGAATGACAAAAATAGTATACAGAAAGGCTTGCTATTTTTGTAGATGTATGCCTTACCACCTAATAAAATTAATAATTATTTCAATTAATATTGATTGGACAATTTTCTCAAATGAAAGTACCATCTTTTGTACAAAAATATTTTATTTCTCATTTGATTAAGCTTATTCCCTAAATTTCTTATTCTTGTCTGATCACTAATGTAGAACATTGCTAGAACAATAATGATTGTTCTAATAATAATGATGACAATGAATATTTTTGATTATACCCAGATCTTCCTGAAAAAGGCTCTAGTGTTTCTGCTTTATAAATAATTCTAGTTTGCTTTTTCATGTAGATAAAATTTATTTTTTTTTCCTGAGGCAATTGGGTCACACAGCTAGGAAGTGTTAAGTGTCTGAGACCAAATTTGAACTTAGGTCCTCCTGACTTAAGGGCTGGTGCTCTATCCACTGCACAACGTAGCTGACCCAAATTTATTTTATTTAAGAAGAGTATTACCATGTTATATTGTGTGTGTAACATAAAGGATTTTATATTGTCAAAACCTTTTTCTACATCTATTGATAGGATCATGTGAATTTTAAATTGTTCTTCATATGGCATGTTATGTTCATAGTTTTCCTAATGTTGAACTCCAATATGGGTATGAATTAAAGGTATATAAGCTTTTAAATACATTATTGTAACCTCTTTGTTTACTCAACATAACTCAATCGATAGTCATTAGTGATATTGCTTTAAGATTTCCTTTCTCTGATTTAGATATCCAGACTATATTTATTATCTTTATATAATCAGTATATCCATATATATCCATATAATATATATTATCTATTTAATATATAATACATATATGTATATATGTATATAATACATATGTCCATATAATATATATGTGCTTATATATATTATATTTGTATGTTTATTATATTTAGATATCCAGATTATTTATAAAAGATATTTATAAAGATCATGTCTTTCCATATTTTCCCAAATAATTTATACATTATTTTAATTAGATTTTATTTTAATATACTTAAACTAAACTTGAATATTTTACTTTGAAAATTTCTTCAGAATTTACTAATTTTCTTTTTCTGAAATTGGGTTATTTAAGCTTTTTATTCTTTATTCTATTAATCTAGTTTTATAAATGCTCATTTCCTTTAGTTTTCTACTTTGTTGGCATATAAATATATAAACATTCTAATAATTTATTTCCCCTTAATTAGTTATGAATTTTAATTTTTTTCTTTTTTAATGTTAGGAAATTAATTTTCCTTTCTCTTATTTTAAATTAACTATTTTTAGGATTTTTTCAACATTTCTTTTTAGTTATCAGTTCAATGTTTTTATTTTGCTTTGTTTTCAAATTGTTGATTTTCTAAATTTTAATTTTGAGTTTGGTTAAGATATTTACTTTTTAAATTTCTTTCTTTTCTAATTTTTAATTATATGTCCAATTGATTGATTTGCTTTTTTTTCTTTTTGGGGGCAGATGAAAGTATTTAGTGATATGTTTTCCTCTAAAGCTTGTCTTGTTTTCATCTCAAAAAGTTTTGATATGTTGTCTTATTGAAATTTTCTTTAATGAAATTATCTGTTTTGTTCTTAGCCACACAATTTATTTAGAATTAAATTATTTGAATTCTTTCTTCTTACATTTGAATTTTTTCTTCAAATGCCCTTCACTGATTGTAATTTTCATTAGTTTGTGGTCAGCAAAGTATGTTCTCAATATTTCTACTTTTCTGTAAAACTTTTCCCGAAGATTTTAATGCCCTACTATATTGTTATTTCTTACAAAAGTGGCATAATTTCTTAGAAATAGACATATTTCTTTTTTCATTGAGTTATTATATTTAGTTTTTCATAAAATTCTATTCAGGTACTAAACATCTTGCTCTTTGCTTCCCTTTTTTATTTGAATCATCTACTTCTGAAATTGACACACTGAAGTCTATAAATATTGTTGTTTTACTCTCAATTTCTCCCTGATTAAACTTTTCCTTCAAGTATATAGAAGCTACACAGAGCACATATATTAAGCATTTATATAGTTTCATTGTATATGGTGCCTTTTAGCATAATTGTTTATTTTTCTAACAGGACTGCCTCATGCTACAATCTGAGTATGTAGAGAGATGAAAGAATATTGAATATGACTCAACATACATGATTAAAAAAATTAAGTTGGCTATGTTTGGTTCTATTAAGAGAGAACTTCCTGAGGGGAGTTTAGGAGAAAGTTCTGAAAGGTAGAAACTTTTGAATGGTAGACTTACTTCCATAAACCTAGATATGTGTAAAAATAGACTTTCTTTGGGTAAAATCATTTTTCTTTCCTCATTTGAGATAAGAGTTGACTTCAGTTGAAGAGCTCATTTAGCTCTTATGTATTCCTTAGTATTCTCTAATTGCTGGAACTTCTACAATTTCTGATGTTGTTTTAGATAAATGGGTTTTCTCAATATTTGATTTTTCTGGTCTTTTTATGTAACTACTGTTTGGTAAGAAGGAGATAAGAAAGTAAAAGGAAGTTAGGGGCTATACACATATTCTTCTAGGCAATCAGAGAATTAGGTTTCCTTCTGAACCCCTAAAGTCACATTCAAAAAGAGGAAGGTTTGAGCCCAATTTTAGCCCAATACCCTTTTTGGACAGAGATGAGATGAGATGAGATGAGATGCCCTAGCCTCAGCAGTCCTGATATGCCTGCCCTGTTCCCCAGTGAAGTTGTTAGCCATGGCTTTCTTCCAAGTTTCTAAAGAGGTGGAAAAGATCTTAGAATGTATTTATCCACACCAATCTTGAACTATACCTCTATATATTTAGGCAGGTATCCACATTTACATTTTCTCAGGAGACCATCCTTATTTTAAAAATTTCCTTGACATATAATAAATTCAGTTTGGCTTCTCATTTTAATTCTGTATGAATGCTTATGGTTCAAATTTGTATCTTGTAAACATATCATTAGATTCTGCTCTAAAATTCATCATCCTTTTTTGTTTTTATGGATTAGTTCATTTCATCCACCTTCAATTAGGATAGTTAATAATGTATTTCTTCCCATTATAGCTTCTTAACTTTTCCCTTCATTCCTATCTTTTACAAAGTGAAAGATAGTAAAGAAAGAGAAGGAATCTGAAGAACATTAGAAATCTCTAATTGAGATAATCTGCTTTATTTTTCTGCCCCTCCTTTACTCACAAAACCCTGACCACAATATTTATTTCTTACACTTTGTTACTTTCTTATTAATTACTGTTAAAAATAAACCACGTGAAACTGATGGTTATTTTGCTTTTCATTATCCTATTCCTGACTCTATTTGACTTTTTATGCTCTCCCTTTCCAATTTTTGTGCTCATTTGTATCCTTGTAAATTTTACATATTTCTACCACAAAAGCATTCTCTCTCTCTCTCTCTCTCTCTCTCTCTCTCTCTCTCTCTCTGTCTCTGTCTCTCTCTCTCTCTCTCTCTCTCTCTCTTTCTCTGTTTGTTTCTCTGTCTCTTGGGGTGTGTGTGTGTGTGTGTGTGTGTGTGTGTGTGTGTGTGAGTACGTGTATCTGTTCTTTATCCAATTCAAATAAGAGTGAGGCCATGAGATTCCCATTCTTTTCTGGATGTTTGTAAAGGCTTCTTCTTGTACACCTTATTATATAAGTTCCTTCCTCTGCTTTTTCATTTTTCCTTAGCTTCTTCCTTTTTTTCCATCTCTTTCTTTCCTCTTAAAATGAACAAAGCAGGACAAAACCAAAGCCCATACTTTTTTTTTTCCTCTGTAGAATTATACTTAGTTTTGGGTGATAAATTATACTTAGTTATAAGCATTTAATTTTTGCCTTTTGGGAAATTATATTCCAATATTTTCTCTCCTTTATAGATGTTACTGAATAACCTTTTGCAATCATGCCATTCCTTTATGCTTGGATTATTTCTGGTTCACTACATGAAATTTCTTTCCCCTTTGGCTTAGAAGGTCTGAATTTTGGCTATGAACTTTTTGCATATTTTCAGATTAGGATTTCTTTCAGGTAAAGAAATCAATGGATTCTATTTTTATTATTGCCTTCTGGCTCAAATGCAGAATGTTTAAAATGTCTTAATTCAGCTTTAAGCTATTAAAACATAAAACTGCACTAAGACTTTAGGTATATCCTAAAGATTTGCTCTTTTTTTTTCTTTTGTGATTTCTTGAAATATAATATCCATTTTTTGTTTAGGCCTTAGTTTTCAATATGCTTCACAGGCCAGTTGTATTTGATAGTAGATATCTTAATTTCTTTGTTATTTTCAATCATTTGACTTTCTTCAATTTTTGTTGTGTTTTCTTTTGTTTTCTCATGGAGACATTAAGGTCTATTTCAATGAGTCTGCTACTTGGGTCAGATTTTCTACCTTTTGTTCTGAGGTATTTATTCTCCATTCAATTTTTTTTCCTCCTGGAGTCACTTCATTTCTCATTTCTTTTTGTATTACTTCATTTCTTCCCACCCTTCTTGTTATCAAACCACTTTTTTTTTTTCCTCCAGAGGCTCCACTTATAGTTGTATGGGATTATTCTTCTAAGAGTGTACTTCATTTAGGCTTTATCAAAGTTCACCTAAATGGACCAAAAACAGGAAATGAAACTATTTCAGGTGTAAATAAAACATTCCACACTTCTGAAGGGTTTCTGATGTTCTGAATAACTCAATTGCATATGAAAAGGGTAGAAATAAAGAAAGCATTATGTGTGCTGGTTCAGACTTCCTCAGTACTTTAGTCCTCAAACTCAAGTTTTGAATGAGACTTAAAAAGAATTTTAGAAATATTACTGATTATCATTATAAATTAGGGTGACAATGCCTTATCACTGAAGGAACCCATCTCTAAATTGTCAATAATTATAGAAGAGAGTAGCTTCTATCATATTCTGCTTGTAAAACAGAATGAATACCTGTTCTATTCCCTACTTGGAAGTTGATAAACCTCAAAGTTAAGTTCAACAAGAAGTATTACAGAAATCCTAGGCCAAGACTAAATGACCTTTCTGAAAGAGCATGGTAGTTTTCCAGTGTAAAGGTCATTATGCACCCTGAGCTGAAATACCAAAGTAACACTCATTTGAGCCTTAGGCTGGAGGTGATAGAAACTAGAGCTGCCTATCTAGGAATGAGTATACAGAATCCAACAGATCAGCCTTTCCATGACAGACCCCATTCCCTGAGAGGTGCCCTCCTAGCAACTGAGCAACTTCCAAACAAACCCACCCAGAAATCCTATGTTCTGTAGTGAAGATCCAAGACTACCTACAGATGAACTCATCTGTCACCAATACCTCATCCTGCAGTGAACTTTGTGTAGACTAAAGAAGGAAAAGATTTTGAAAGACCCTGTTCTGTGAATTGCCTTGTCCCCGTGTGCTCACTGTATATTTGCCTCAGTACCATTTTAATTTTACTTTGTACCCACTATCTCTGACTTAGGCTCTGTTTTCCTTTGTGGGAGTAAGCTCCTATAGTTTTGGGGGGGAGTAGAAGTTTCAGGGAAAGCGAAATTCTTTATAACAACTTTTTCTTGCCATGCTATTTGAATAAATGTCTTTTCTAATTGAGTCTACTGACTGATTGATAATTTAAAGCATTCCAGAGGGGGCTTGTGCTCTGCAATATTAGAAGTGGTCATCCCAAGAAACTGAGGAAACAATTATCACTCTGATGATTAAATCTACTGATATGAATATGAATTATTGGGGAGAGGGGAGGAGGGGGACATATAGCGGGGATGCTACACTCTCTTTTGGGATTTACTTCTCTAGGCTTCTCTTAAAATATTGTATTTCTTCATTGTCTCTGGCATTTTCTTCTGTTTACTCTATTTTCAGCCTCTGTTCTTGGTTTGGGCTTTTCTGCTCAGGCCAGTCCATTTTAGCACTCTTGGATGGATTGGGTAGTCCTTTTTTGGTTTTGTCCCCTCCTGCCAATGCCTATTCAAGTATGATAAACGTTATTAAGACATACCCTCTTTCTTAATCCTGGGCTTCTTTTTCAGTCTACTTACTAGTGATCACTGAGTTTGACCTCAACTAGACTATCCTTTCACAATCACCAAATGGAAATTAGAACTTTTCTCTGCTGTGGCCCTGACACGTCCTAGTGGGATGCTGAGGATCATGTTCATCAGGATCAGGAAGGGGTCTTCATAAACCCAACAAGTTTGAGGGGCCCTGATTGCCTGTGGTTGAAACTTTTTTAAGCCTTTATGTAAGTAGGAAGCTGTATTAGGGAAACAAGGCCAGTCAGCTTCTGGGGATAACTTTGTCTCCTTTTAGAGAAAGTTAATTTCTGTTGAAGGCAGGGGGAGAGGGAGGAAGGTCCTGGGTCTACCTAATGTTGTGGCCAGGGTGGGGGGACTGTTTTAGGTAAATGCTAGTAAATATTAATGTTATCACAACTCCTTGCTCTCTCTCTCACTCCAAATATGTAATTAACAGCCAAATTTTATCATCTCTATCTCTACAACTTCTTTCACATTCATCCCCTCCTCTACTCACACATCTACCAACTTAGTGCAAGTCCACATTACCTCTTGCCTACACCACTGCATTAGTATCTTAATTGACTTTGTTCTCTCTTTCTTCTCCAACCATTTCACGGGATTCAAATTCTAGAGCTGCAAGGGACCTCAGAGGCCATTCTAGTACAATCTCAACCAAGAGAGATTAAATGGCACAGCTAGGTGATGCAGAAATCATTGGGCTTGGAATCAAGAAGATCTATCTTCCCAAGTTCAAATCCAGCCTCAGACATTTATTAGCTGTGTGACCCTGAGCAAGTCTCTTAGTCCTGTTTGCCTCAGTTTCCTCATCTATAAAATAAGCTGGAGAAGGAAATGGCATACCACTCCAGTATATTTGCCAAGAAAACCTCATATGATGACTCAGACATGACTAAAATTACTGAACAACAGCAAAAACAATCATAGTAAATCTCAGAGACGAGAGTTGAATTCAAGTCTTCTGACTTCAATGTCCATGGTCTTTCATCTGGACTATGCTACTGCGAAAGGAATTTTCCTATTGTCCTGCCAATGTCACTTCTCTAATCAATTCTTTCGTCCCAAATTGTCTTTTCAACATTTATTATACATTGCTGCCCTTTCTGAATTCTCTGGTTCAGCTTAAATTGGCCTTTTTGCTTCATATTCCGTCTTCTATTTCAACATCTTTGATGCTCCTGTGATTGGAATGTCCTTCCATTCCTTTTACCTCTTAGATTCTTATTTTCTTCAAAATTCTGCTCAAGCACCCCTTTCTCCATTAAGCCTTTCAGTGTTTTCCCCTATGTGCTAATTCCCCACCCCAAAAAAATCTTATATTTATTTGGTAAAACTAAGTGCTAAACTCCTCTCATGCCTTTTTTCACAGAGGGAGAAACTAGACTATTTTTTTATATATACTTCACTGTGCTATTCTACCTGGCTTTAACTCCACAAAACAAGAATCCTCCTGGTTTCCTTCCTGCCCCTTCTTTCCTGCCTCCTTTTGTGTATTATCTCTCTACTCAGTAAAATATGAGCTCTTTGAGAGAAGAAGGTATCTTTCTTTTCATCAATTTTATCTCTAGTACTTAGTGCTTAGAACAATGTCTGGCCAAGTAGTAGGTACTTAATACATGTTTATTGGATTGGACTGATACATATTTTTTCTTTGCATATTTATTCAGTACTCTTCTGGATACATCCCCAAACTTGTCCTCTTTTTTATTGTAGGCAATTTGGATTTGCAAAGTTATCTGATCAGAATCATACAGCTAATAAATGTTTGAAGTAGGATTTGAAATCAAGTCCTTCCAACTCCAGGGCAGGTGCTCTAATCTACTGTCCCACTGAGTTGCCCTCCAACTTGTATTTTTCCTTGTAGGTTGGTCCCCCATCTATATAACAGATTCAAGGGATAACCTCATCAGTCTTCACTCCCAACATAGATCATTATGGCTCACCTCACTGTTGTGCTTCCTATTAGCAATCAAACAATAGATTTAATTAGTTCTTAACAAAAGTCAATTACTCAAGCAAAAAGAAAAAATAGTACTTATAAAGCATTCTTCCCATTTATCTGGGGCATGCTCTTCTATAAATAGTGACCATGGACAGAAATGATTCAGACTTACAGTATAATAGTAGCAAGGCACATGTGTAAGAGTCAGTGTGAAATCCTGAAGTCCTTTCTCTCTTTTTAGAGTTCTCACACTGGATGTCCAGGACTGACTACTTATTCAGCCTTATTTTTAGTTGACAGAAACATGATCCTCAAAGCTTCCTCCCTTAGATTTCTTTCTATCTAGTTTTTCTGTAATTTGAATTTTTGATACCTGGTGGATGCAAAGTCCTTCCCCACCTTTGCTGATCTTTAGGCATAGGAATCTTCTTCAGAAATGCTTCCAAATCTTTCACTTTGAAACTCATTTATGTGAGTTTCTATAAAGCCCCCAAGAGAACTAACTTCCTTGTCCAACCAATCATGTTCTTTCCTTTTTGTTTCAATCAGAGATGTGTTCATGTTTCAAAACACAAAGCATATTGTTTACATGATAAAATCTCATTATGTGTATCCACATTCTGTGATTATATCAATCCCCAAGAAGGGGAGCAACTGCCTCTTTCAGATTTATGCAAGAATATTTTGTCTCCTCATGAGAATGAAAATTCCTTGAAGGCAGGGACTATATTGTTTTTGACTTTGTCTCCACTGCCTTAAATATTTTCTAGCACATGTCATGTTTTTTAATAAATGTTTATTGATTGATTTCCATAACTGATAAATTTATCACTGTGTAGTAAATCTGATAATGAGCTTTTCTGAAAGTAACTGGTCCTAGAATAACAAATTTACAGATGATTGTCAGTGCAAAAGCCAAAATCTTTCTGACTTCATAGGACTCCTACACTTTGTTGACTTATCTTTCATTTTCACATCAAATTGGGGCATCAGAGTAAAACTTTAGTGGAGACTTAATTGATAAGCTGACTAAAAACATTTTGTACCAGACTTGTGATTTCATGAGTAGAGAACTTCCCAGAGAGATAATTCCTTATACCAATGGAGTCAGTACTTCCCCTAAAATTTGTAGGCATTAAGAAGTTAAGTGGCTAGCTCAGAATCATTCTAAGGACTTGAACCCAGGTCTTATCATTCAGCTTTATGAGGCTAGCTTTCCATTTACTTTGCCATGCTGCTTCTACTGTAACTACTACTGAAGTAGAACAATCTGGGGAGGAATTCAGGTGAAGAAGAATAAGGAATATTTAAGAAAATAAAAGAGATTTTATGAATTTTTAAAATATATATTGAGAATAAAATATAATTGTCACAATATGATTAAAAAAATTAAAAATTATTAGCTTATAATAACAAGTCAGACATGGAAAGAGTTTTAAAGTTCACAAAGTCCTTTTTCTGTGTGGTAGGCAATATAATGATATTTGTTCTCATGTTGCAAATGAGAAAACCAACCTAGAAACATTGTCCAAGTTTATGTATGTAGCATCATAGTACAACTCAGGTCTTCTTGCAACAAAACCAGTCTTCGTTATCCTCCACTTGCTGACTAAAAACCTTATACTGCTACCTATCTTTATGAAGTATTGTATTATAGTATGCTAGTAAATGTTTAACAACTGGCTCTCTGGAGTGATAAGGGAAGAATGTATGCATAAATCATTTTTTAATTTAATCTGTACCATTAACAAATGTTTAACAATCAGTTCTGAGAATGGGGCATGTGTGCATAAATAAATAATTTTTAAGTTTAATCTTCATTTTTAACATTTTCTCATATAAACATTTAAGCACTTTAGGTCTAGACCACTAACAAAACAAGTCAAATCCTGATTTGTAGCATTTACCAGTCTTTGAGATGTAAATATACTTAAGCAAAAATTTTAATAATCAGCTTTTGCATGCTAGTGTGAACTGGTTTTAATTTAATGCTCTCTTGAACTTTTAGGTAAAGTTTAACTGAAAGATATTACTAATTTGTTAATATGTATTATAGAAATATAGATGTTATGCTAATATGAGTATGGATCTAGGAAGCCAACTTCACATGAGATCTCTAGAGCTAAAAGATTTTCATATTTAGAATTTCCTACATCCAAAGCAAGAGGCACATAAAGATTCAGGAAACCAATGAAAATGACTCTTTCCAACAATGAGATGACTGTTTCAATGACCTTGTGATAAAGAGAGCCATCTACACCCAGAGAAAGGATTGTGGGAGCTGAGTGTGAACCACAGCATAACATTCTCACTCTTTTTTTTTCATTCTCACTCTTTTTATTGTTGTTCAGTTGCTTTTTGTTTTCTTACTCATTTTCTTTCTTTTTTGATCTGATTTTTCTTATGCAGCAAAATAATTGTATAAATATGTTTATATATATACATATATATATTGGATTTAACATATATTTTAATATGTATAGCATTGGATTGCTTGCCATTTAGGGGAGAGGGTAGGGGGAAGGAGGGGAAATTTTGGAACACAAGGCTATGAAAGAAAAATTATCTGTCCATATGTTTTGAAAATAAAAGCTTTATTAAAAAAGACTCAGGAAAAAATTAATTGATTTGGAATATCATAGGCTCTTGGGAGAATATCATAGGGAGAATGGAGTAGATGAGTGCCTATTTGAATAAACATAGAGACTAGGACACCCTTTCTCAGAACTAGGAAAAGTATTTTAAAAGAGATCACATTTATATAGACAAGGAGACATAAGATTTAATTTGAGACTGAAAATAGAAAGTTCCTAAATAGCATTTGTACTATTTTGAAGACTGTTTTGCTCAGGTAATATACAAAATTTATATTTTATACTTTTTATGTTAAAGCAAGAAAAATCTAGTGGAGAATTTTCATTATTTTAACCTGAAAATGAAAAATTAAAAGTACTTCTTTTCTATGGACAGTGGCATTAAGGACTATAGTAGTGACAACTCACAGTAAAATTATATATATATATATATAATGTATATATGTATATATACACATATATTGTTCTCATAGGCCAAAGGTTTGAGCACTGCTACATGCAAAAGTATTTGTCATTTCCATACATTCCTTAACTTTTTTTTTTTTCCTGAAAAACCTATTCCTGTGGAACTGGAGAAGCCAGACCATTGTTCATGAAAATTAAGTGCCTTTCTTCTCCTATCTTTCCACCAGTTAGAAATATTAGTGACTGAGAACCAGGGGGAAAAATGGAGTTTTAGTTAGATGTAGAGTAAGGAATTGATTTTTGTTGTTGTTACTGAGGTAAATGGAAATCACATCATTTCAAGCTACTGCATTCTAGGTGGGCAACTAGGTGGCACAGTGGACAAAGCCTCTGACTCAGCAGTCAGGAAGACCTGAATTCAAATCTAGCCTCAGACACTTACTAGCTGTGTAACCCTAAGAAAGTCATTAAAGCTTATTTGCCTCAGTTTCCTCATATATAAAATGAGCTGGAGAAGAAAATGGACAACCAGTACAGGATCTTTACTGAGAAAACTAGATAGAATCACAAAGAATGAGACACAACTGAAATGACTGAATGATAACAATGTATAAAAAGAATGGAAAGCTAAATTGGGTCTAGGTTGTTAAGGGTGTTACAAAACAAAATGAGAGATTTATATTTTATCTAAAAGACAATGGGGATCTATTGGAACTTATTAAAGGTGGAGGAGTTGACATAGACCTGAAATGAAGGAAAATCACTTTGATACTGTGTGGAGCATTAGAATGAGAAGAAGCTTAATGTATCAAAACCAATTAGGAAACCACTACAGTAGTTTCGTAAGAGGTGAACAGCTTTTAGACAAAGGTGGTAACTGTGAGTGGAGAATGGGAGAGATGTTGTAGAAGAGCAACAAGCAGCAAGATCTGGCAGCTCATTGGGTATAAAGAATGCTGGAAATTGAATTGAAGTTAAAACCTAGATTACTAATCTTGGAGCCCAGAAAGAGACCCTTGATAGAATTAGAGAAGTTCTGAGGAGAATTGAGTTAGAGGGCAATGTGATTGAGTTCTATTTTGGAGCTGTAGACTTTGTATATACATCTTTGGTATATACAATTTGAAAGCTCTAATAAGCAGTCAGTGATGTAGACTGGAGCTCAGGAGAGGGATTAGAGTGGATATAGAAATCTTATCTGCATAAAAAGAATAATTAAGCCTTGCTTAGCTGATAAAATCACCAAGACAGATAGGGTAAAGTGAGAAAAGAAGAAAGCCCAGGGTAGAGCTCAATAGCTCTGCTGATATTTAGTGGGGTATGATAAAGATAAAAAACCAGAAAAAGAGATTCAGAAGGAGCATTTAGATAAGTAGATCACAAGGGAAAAGAAGTACCATCAAAATAAAGGGAAGAAAGAATATTCATTGATCAACAATGCCAATGCTCCAGAGATAAAGAATTTTGTAAATAGATTCTAGAGAAGTAACTAGTACAAAAAGATTTAAAGCAACTTTCCTTTAGTCATGCAGCTAATGCATGTCAAGGATAGGATTTAAACCCTGACACTAAAATCATAGTTCTTTCCTTATTTATAAATGGCCAAAGGATATGAACATGCAGTTTTCAGATGAAGAAAATAAAGCTATTCACAATCATCTAAAAATGTTCTTAATTGCTATTGATTAGAGAAATTCAAATTAAAACAACTCTGAGGTACCATCTCACACTTATTATAGTGACTAAGATGACAGAAAAAAATGGCAAATGTTGGAGGAAATATGGAAAAACTAAGCCACCTAATGCATTGTTAGTAGAGTTGTGAACTAATCTGCCCATTCTGAAGAGCTTGGAACTATATGTCCAAAGGGCTACAAAATTTTGCATATGCCAAAAGGCATACAAAACTACCAGATCTGTATCCCAAAGAGATCATATAAAAAGGAAAATGACCCACATGTACCAAAAATATTTATAGCAGCTCTTTTTGTTGTGGCAAAGAACTAGAAGTTGAAAGGATATCTATCAATTGGTGAATGGCTGAAAAAGTTGTGGTATATTAATATAAAAATACTATTGTGTGTTTTTTTTTAAATGAAGAGCAGGCAGATCTCAGCAAACTCTGGAGAGATTTACATGAACTGATGCTGAGTGAAGTGAGCAAGAAAAACATTGTACATAGTAACAGCAATAATGTGTAATGATAAACTATAATATATAATTACCTCTTCTCAGCAATATAAGTGATACAAGACAATTCCAAAAAGTTTATGATGGAAAATACCATCCACATCCAAAGAAAGATCTAAAGGGATTGAATGAAATTCAAGCATACTATTTTAACTTTTTAAAATTTGTTTTTGTTTTTTTCTTTAAAGCTTTTTATTTGTATGACATGTATATGGGTAGTTTCCCAATATTGATCTTTACAAAGCTTTCCATTACAAATTTTACCCCCAGTCCCCTCCCCTCCCCTAGATGGCAGGAAGTCCACTACATGTTAATAATGTTGAAATGCTTGAGAAGTTATGCAAGAAAAATCCTATCTACAAGAAAAAAAAAGAATCAGAGAAAGGCAACACAATGCAAGCAAATGTCAATAGAGATCATGAAAATGTTACGTTGTGGTCCATGTTTCATATCCCTCTCTCTGGGTGCATATGGTTTTCTTCATTGAACAATTGGAACTGGTTTGAGACAATTCTTTGTTGCAGAGAGCCATGTCCATCAGAATTGATCATCATGTAATACTGTTGTTGCTGTGTATGATGATCTCCTGGTTCTGCTCGTTTCACTCAGCATCAGTTCATGCAAGTCCCTCCAGGCCTCTCTGAAATCGTCCTGCTGGTCGTTTCTTACAGAGCAATAATATTCCATAATATTCATATACCATAATTTATTCAGCCACTCTCCAATTGATGGGCATCCCTTCAGTTTCCAGTTTCTAGCCACTACAAAAAGGGCTGCCACAAACATTCTTGCACAGGTGGGTTGTTTTTTTCTTTCTTAAGATTTTTACCTTTTGTTCTGATTCCATCACTAATATGGAAATATGTTTAACATGATTACACATGTATAGCCTATATCAGATTACTTGCTGCTTTGGGGAGGAGGGAGAGAAAAAGGGAGGGAAAAATCGGAACTCAAAATCTTACAAAAATGAATGTTGAAAATTTTCTTTACATGTAATAGGGGAAAAATACTATTAATTTAAAAAATAAAAATAAATAAAATAAAATCATGACTTTATCCACTGCATCATACTTTCAATAAAATGAAGTCTGCATATTTGATAGTGACAATGTCCAATCAGTTTATCTGCCCACTAAATAAGATCTTAAAAGTCAAGTCAGAGAATATATTCATTGTTTCCATGGTGCTTACTCAAGGACAAGTCATTTCCTTAATTCTGAATACTCTGTGTTAGGGCCCAGTTTCCATTTGATTTTTGATCTGCTTCATTAGACATTTAGCCAATATCATCATTTATCAAGTGCCAAGTTTCCTTTAAATGCTCTGAATCTAGGACTCTATCCATCTAGTCAGTAGATGCAGTTCATGACTAACCAGTGCAATCCCATCAGACCAGATTGTTCAGGGGATGCTCCTTTAGGTAACATGATAAAGTTAAAAGCCTTAAAAAAAAAAAAAGTCTTTTGTAAAGTATCTTAAGTTTTCCTGAAGGGATGGGTGGTCCTATGAAAAAAGGATCATGTGACCATTATCAATGTTGGGCAATAAATACTTGCAATACTAGGTATTTTAATAAATGGAGGCTAAATGGTATTTTGTAGAGACAGCTTGATCCTGTGGACAAAGGGATTGGCTTTGTATTCAGAAAAACCTGGGTTCCAGTACTGCATCTGGTGCATGAAAGCTGTGTGACTTTAATCTCTCAGTATCCCAGGCAACTCTATAAATCTGTAAATTGCAAAGATGTTGCTAATTTACAAAAAGTGAAGGGAACTTTTACAGAGAGTTCCCTATAACATTGATATGAATCAGGTCCCCAATACACACATTAAAAAAATTTTTTTAAACCCTGAGAAAGAATTTTTCCCTCAGTTTCTTTTCACAATACTTCATTATACCCTAAAAGGTGTAATTTTTACAAAAAAATTAGATCTTTCATAAATTCTAACAAGTAGACTTTGCTCTGAGATTCTTTCCATCTGACATAAAAAGAATCAATTAAGTAAAAATAAATATCTATGTATTCATATTCATATGAATACATAAATATTTGTTTATATATATATGTATATTTAAACAAATAAGCATTGGTAAGTGTATATGTGATTACTTATAGGTATATTCTACCAATATTTAATTCTATATTTAAATGGTATAATTATATAGATACTTAATGCATATGTATATTCACATATTTAACATTTATATATACATGTATATAACTCTGTGTGAATGTGCAACCTCTCCAGCATGTGAATTGAAAGAAAGATGCTCACTCTACAATAAAAACAATTAATTTGGGGAATTAGAGGTAGAGAAGTGCCATTTAGTTTACTAGAAGAATGGAGTTGGAATTCTGAGAAGTGAAGGATTATAGATATACCATAAATACCATATGAATATATAATTTCCAAGTTTTTGTGCTTGTTTGTATATAGGTGTACAAATGTGTCATTTTTCCAACCAGAATGAAAACATCTTTATGAGCTGGGAATGTATTTTCTTTGTGCCTAAACAAGAAACTTAAAACATATTTGTGGAAGCAATGAATTTTTCTGTTGATAGATAGTATCTAGATAAGGAACATATGGGTGCATTTTAAGGAAGCTGCGAATTTAGAAGGAAAAAAAAACATCTGCCCCCCCACTGCACTCTAACTTAAGTTTAGCATTTCCTTAAATTATGAATGTAAACAATAAACCAAAGTACTCTGTAGCATTTACCATACTATCAAGGAGTCCATGCCACAAAAACCCCCAGAGCAGGAATGATAGATGATGGTATCGGTTAAATGTCTAATGAAGCAGAACCCAAAAGAGGGAGTTCTTAACCTTTTTTGTGCCATAGAGCCCTTTGGCATTTTGGTGAAGTTTATGGACCCCTTCTCAGAATAATGTTTCTTAAATGCATAAAATAAAATATATAGGAATACAAGAAAAGCTAAATTTATAGATGATCAGCTATCATTTTTTTAAAGTTCACATACCTCAGATTAGGTAGCACCCTATAAAAATTCTTTCTAAGAAATCAATAAAATATTAACTAAATGTAATATGAACATGGATTCTAGTTGTTCTGGCTATATATTTCCAATCATGTATTTTTCAATTCATTCAGATGATTATATAAAAGTAGTAATTTAAGAAACTTGCACATTGGAGGCATAGTCATTGCTAAATAAAAATATCCCACCACCTACAAAGATCTGAACAATATGGGTCAGAGTTCTGAGGCTACTTAAATATGCATTCATTGCCTGAAAAGTGCCTCTGCTTCCAATTTCTTCTTGTCTTCTTAGAATTCCAACTCCATGCCATTCAGAAGCTGAAATAGTATTCACTCCCCTACCTCTTCTTACTTTTTAAATTGTGTCTTAAATTACATAGTGAGCATCTTTCTTTCAGTGCATATACTTAAAAAGAAAAATTTCCTTTTCATATAGAAGTTCATATCTATCTGTCTGTCTATCTATCTATCTATTTATCTATATTTTAAAAGTATCACATTTCTTTTTCTTTTTTGGTGTGCAATAAGATGCTGCTGCACAACGAGTGCTACAATAGCGCACAGTGATTTCTCTTGATAAGGAGAGCTTTCCCGTTTCTGTGGAGTTTCCATTTGCCAGTGAGCTGCTGCTGCCGTGAGCCTGATTGATATATGACTGCAATGGCACTATTCCATTTGACATTCTCTCCCTCTCTTGCGCTCGCTCTCTCTCTCTCTCTCTCTCTCTCTCTCTCTCTCTCTCTCTCTCTCTCT
>JAJPUD010005637.1:38430-117910 GCA_023553655.1 Myrmecobius fasciatus | reverse complement strand
CCCCCCCCCCCCCCGCCTGGCTTAAACAACAGCCCTAACTTTTGTGTGTTGCAAATATAAAAGGAAAACCATGTGACAGAGGGACAGAAGAACAAAAGCATTTGGAAGTAACAGGACCTCTTTCTAGCTCTCAGAAAAGTCTGAGAAGAAACGAGCCCTTCATTTTCCCCAAGGTAAGCAGGAAAACAAGAGCTTACTACTTTTATAGCAAGTTACTTATTTCCAAACTGAGAATTTCATCTTCTTGTTAAATAAACACATGATCTTTAAATAGTATTTAAATTTGCATTCCTCTAATTTGTATTCATTTGAAGCATGTCAGTTTTTATTTTTCTTAAATTGCAATGCCTTTGAAGTCTGTGATAGATCAAGGGAAGACATACTAAGTGTTCCTTAACTCTAAAAAGCAAGCAGTTTTTATTCTGTGAGTTTGAAGATATTTCACTTGAAAACTGTCTATATTTTAACATGTATTTTTGTAATAGTTCTTACCATGTGACCAGTTGAAAGGGGTATAGAAGGCATCACTCCTCCAGTATTAATTCATAGGCATCTTCTGCACTGCCTTTGTCCCATTACAATGGGGGCACTATTAATGCAGAACCCAAGTCCTGCTAGTTTAAGAGAGCTGTTTACTTTTATTGCTACTTATGTATGCTGCTGATCTCTTGCCAGTCATCTGCTGGAGTGCTTAGAATAATTTCAAACAATAGGCAATATTTATTTCTAGCTTTGTGTGTCATGCTTTGTAGGAACACTAAGAATCTGCACATTTACTGATTCTGACTTGGGATACTTTGCTGGGAAGGGCACAGTGCTTGTTAGAGTTGAGTATGGATTAAAGTATGCTGCTAATTGCATTAAAACACCAAGGAAATTCCCAGTACCGGTCTTGGCCACATCACTGAGTGTTGGTTATATTTAGCAGTTGGTTTACCCCTGAGGGGTGACAATTAACACAATGGGGAGGTCTAAGGAATATGCAAGGATGCTCAGTCCTAGCAACAGTGTCAGAAATGTGAGGAGAAAACTCCAAGACACTTTCTTGGAAATATGAGGGTTTTTTTCAATTTCCTGAAATAATTTTTTTTCCCAGAAGAAAAGTTCTCTCTTTAAATGTGATTCTCACTGTAGGAAGCATGAGAGTAACTCTTTTCTTGTTTGGGTAAAAAGAAGTGTTTGACTGTGAACAGAATGTTAATGTGTCAGAGTACAGTGGAACTGGAGCTCATTGTAGTGGGTGAACCACAATAAAACTTAATTTAAAAAGACAGGCTCCTATGTTATTAGAACCAAGGTAAGCGAAAGACAGTCACTCAGTAAGACTAGAATTTAGGGGAGGCCATCCTTCATAATTAGAATCATTAGTTAAGTCGTTTATTTTTGTTTTCATTTATAACACTACATTGTTTGAATGACAAAAAAAAGAAAAGAAATCCAATAGTGATGAATTGCTCCAATGGATCTGTATGGAATACCAGGTGTATTTATGCATCTACAAGTCCCCAAAATATATATACAGGTGTCATTACATAAATTACAATATATGGGTGTCATTAAATGGAAGTGCATGTTAATATAATTTCTGCAGAGACCATTGAAACCAACTTTTAAATACCATATGATTGAGTTAATTCCTACCTTCCATGTTAAAATGATATCCTGAATCAGAAGTATATAACCCAAAAAGTTAAATATATATATTTAATATATATATTAATATATTATATTAATATAATATATATATATATGTATATAAAGAGAGAGAGAGAGAGAGAGACCGAGAGACCGAGACCAAGACCGAGACCGAAACAGAGAGAGACAGAGAGACAGAGACAGAGAGAGATATGTTTAATTCTTTTCCTTTAAAAAAAAGTTTATTGGGAAATTTTCTATTTCTCTAATAACTTCCTGAACAAAGCTGTTGAAATATACATCTGGTTATTGATGCAAGTACTTTGGGACATTGGGGATATGGGGCAATATTATAGAATCACCATAAAAATTATGAATTCCATTGCCTTGGGATTGTAGGGTAGTTCTTAACCAAAAATATCCCCCCCAAATATCATTATTAACTATGATATTTAATTGAATAATTCTGTGAAACCATCATCTGGGTCAATTTTACATAATTTGCTCACAAATACTGTCTTTACAGGTAAAGAGCACAGGCAGAGGTTTGAATCTTTGAATGTGTAATATATTCAGAGATGGAAACATGCCTGTATAACTCTCATTTGTAATTCAAGTTTAAAGTCACTGCCAAGAGCCCATAAGGCAATTTTCAATAGTACTTAACAGTTTCTAACTCATTCAGTCATTTGATCTCCTAAAAAATGTGATGACTTTTACTGAGTACATTCACCATATTTTACTGAATGTTTTCACCAAGGGTATTTCCAGAGGTTTAGATGCTTATAACTGCTTTAAAGCATTATAGCTCTTTTTTCCCTTCTGTAATGGCACCATTATAATAAGGAGATGACCCTTGGAAATGGATGGTTGAGCAATACCTTGACAGTTATGATAAGCCATATGGAGATCCTTAATCACTCTGAGCTAGCAGTTATCCTTTTTCTTACCTGTAGCGCTGGGATTCCTTCCTTTCTGATACCCATCATTTGATCCTGGGTACTCACCATTTTCACAACTAATCTAGCCCAGAGGTTTTCAGAAGGGTTGAAAGAAATCTGTAAGAATACCAACTTGTCCTTTTTCTCCTCCCAACCTCACTCATCCACTGCCCCCCACTCCCCCCCCCACCAAGATCTTGAAAACAACCACACTCTTTTTCTATCTGGGATGGATATGAGTCACCTCTGAGGCTGACATCAGTGGCACTGGATGAATCATTCAACTAGAATCATTCATGGAGGGAGATGCAGTTACTATCTCCCACCACCAGTCCCACCCCCAAGGTCAAAACATATGACCTCTGGGCCTGGCCTGAATTCAAAAGGTCCCTGGGAATTGGAAGCTGGGGGTTGTTCCCAAAACCCAGGTCTCCCTCAGAGCCACACACAGTGCTGCTTTCAAATCAACTCATCTCATCTCATGTTCTCTGTAGCTGATTAGGTTATTTGTAATCATCCCAAAACACAGAATCACCAGGGTCCACTGAATTGGTGCTTATCAGGAGATAATCAATTTCAGTGGGTTTAAAATGCTTATAACTTCCCAAGGGGGTCTAACTCATAAGAATTCCTAAACCAGATCTAGCTGTGCTGTTAGCCAGCTGCCCCCCACTCCAATTTCTCCCCATGACTGTGGACTTGCATCATTTCCCTAAAACTAACTGCCAACATTGGCGGGGGGTAGTGGAAGGAAGAGGAGGGGTAGTACGTATAAGGGAAAGGGGAAATAGGGATGAGGGGGTGCTTACTGTTGACAGTCCTAGACATGATCAGCTGTTATTTCCTTTTTATGTATGACAGTGTGGAACATATTAAAATTTCTCTAGGATGGTATGTTTGGAATCCCTCTGATGCCCCACCTCACCAAGTTACCCGAACAATAAAAGCAAGGTTGTAAGCCTTTGAACAGATGGCAGGCTATATATTCACCCCTCTTTCTTTTACATAATCTAATTGTAAAAAGAATCTGGGCACCCTTGGCACTGCCATGTCTCTGAACTTCCCACGTTTTTCCTCTGCAATCTCCTCTCCATGTAATCACTGGCATCTCTCTGTCGGTCTCTGTCTCTTTCCCTATCTTTGTTTCTGTCTGTCTCTGTCTGTCTGTCTGTCTCTGTATGTCTCCCTCTCTATCTGTCTCTATGTATCTCTGTGTATAAAGATATTACTTTTCTTTATTTCTTTACCTCCCTATTCCATTGCTCCTTCAGCTGAGTCCCTTCTGTTGTAAGTCCTTTTTTTAAATTATGCTTTTCTTTTTTAATTATGAACTTGACATACATCAACAAACACAAGCACTTTCTTATACAAAGAATAGGAAAAGAGGACTGTATATGATGCAGAACTCTATAACATACAGCTGTTTTTTTAAAGTATAATAAATTTAGCATAGTAACTTCAACACTGCCTTGTTTGTATCCCCTTACTTCTGCCCCTTCTTTTTAAATTCTTAATGTTCACCCCTTTCTTGTCTTTTTTGGGTGGCCAGGGGCCAAGGGATATTACTATCACTACTCCAATCTTTCTATCACTTCTCCCTCACTTGTAACAGAAAAATACATTCAAGCAAAAACAAAAAGATGTCTTGGGCTTACACTTGTTTACAAGACTGCTTAGATACAGATCATTCTGGGAAAGCCATTAAATTTTTTTTCTCTTTCTTTATTATGCCATAAATATCAGTCTGCTATAAGTCATTGTTGGATGAAACAACTTGAAGGTTTTTAAAAATCTAAGCTTGAACTCACTTCTAAACATTCAGAGATAATGTGGCTCTGCTGGCCATTAGGATAGGCAAATTGAGTTAATATGGAGGCCCATGATTGGTTGATGTTAGCCATAACAATGCAAATGCTGAACACATCTCTGTCCAAATGCTGAGGTGGGTAGGGGAAAAAGGAATGTTTTTCTTTAAATTGTCTCTTGTTTTTTTTTTCATATCACCAGAACTTATACACTCTCAGAGAGTCATATCATATAAATCATATCATATCATATCATTATAAGTGACATTTTTTAAATAAAGAGGAAGAAGAGAAAAATAAATCAAAGTTAACCAAAGCATTGCAAAAAATCTAAAAATACATGCAATGTTTCATATCCATTGATCTCTCAACTGTGCAAAAGAGTGAGATGGGGCATTTTCTCTCTCTCTTTTTTTCTTTTGGGGCTGTGCCTATTCTTTATAATTTTGGAACATTCAGTTTTGATAGAATGGATGTTAACAGAAATAACCTTGTAGAAGTAATAGTTTTCTTATTTTAGGGGACATTTGAAGAAACAAAAATAAAATTCCCTGAATCAAATAGAATCCAGAATCAGAAATTTAAAGCTATAAAGATCTTCTATTCCATTATATAGATGAAGAAACAGGATAACAAAGTTAGCTATCTTGCTTAAAGTCATTCCAGTAATAAGTGGCAGAACTAGTATTCAAATCTAGATTCTCTGATCCACAAATCTTATTCTTTCCACTAAAATAAAATGGCTCTGCCCCTTTCCTCATCTTTGTCCTTACCATTTATCCTATAAAAATACGTGATTGACTCTTATTCTAGTCAACAAACTGAATTGTTATCACTAAGTCAATTTGGAGAAGAGCAAGTTGGAAAGAGATCTTAGCATGAAACAAGTTGAAAATCCATGGGGCCTTCAGAATAGAGACATTTTGCTTATTTTATAACAAAGCAATTGTTTGGTTTATAAGATGCAAATGGAAAGAACTGGACATCTCAATTAGATTTTCCCATTTAAGAATCTCACACAGCCCACTGTGCTGCATTCATAAATGGTATAGCTAATATCCTCTGAATGAAAATGTAATCTATGGTGCTGTTACCCATTCCTTTTCTTTTCCTGGGGGCTTCAATACTCTTTACTGAATTAGCTAAAGTCCATTAAAAAGCCCAAAAGGACAAAATTTAACACAGCTGAATTAAAATAAGCTTTTTCCTTCCAGCTCTACCAGGAAAAAAACAACACCCCCCTCCTTTGCCACTTCTTGGGTTTTAATATGAATTATTCCATACAAGTCCCTAGAGGTTCTATTTAAAGACTCCTGGCAGCATGAAGGGAGAGGGTAAAAATACAGCCACTCTTTTGTCCACCAATGGTTTTCTTTGGGAGTGCATTAAGAACATTCCTATTTTCCTGTCTACCCCTGCCAGTGGCAACATTCCAACTAATAGTACCCACTGCTTACCAGTCAGGTCAGCAGCCATGCATGTCTATATTTGATTTCCATAGAAGACAAAGACAGGGAATCCTTTTGAAACCTATGAGGGGCCTCAGCGGAGGGAAACATCAGTTCACTTTGCATACTGCATGCTGCAAATACGTATGCACACACATATACATACACAGTTCTCACATCAATATTTGGGGAAGATTTGACTAAGAGTATACCTTAAGATGCCAACTTTACTCTTCATCCACAGGAATGGCAATTTTTTCTGGGAAAAGCTTGCCTTTTATCATCCCCATATTCCCATCCTGTCCCTGTGCCTCTGGCTCAGTGAGGCTCAGAGCCAAAGGCTGACAGGTGTCAGGGTTTAGTTTATTGTCACAGACAGTACACCCATGTCAGGTAACCCAGGCTTCAAGCACCAGATGGGATTTACATTCTGAAGCACCCATTTGCTTATCCAAAAGAGTGCTGAGTTGGAAAGATTCCATGAATGGGAAAACCCTTCTCAATATTGTTGGGTATTTTTCCCCATTGCCTTTTTTTTTGATGGAGGAGTAAGGCAGAGGAGAGTAATTTGGACTATTATAGGTCCCCTTGGTATGGCAACTGCCTCCCCTCCATTGATACAGATGGACAGGATATCTATAATTTTTAGCTTTAAAAAATTCTAGAATTATCATTTTTTATTTCTGATTCTTCTGCAAATAATCTTGGTTAACTGGGATTTAAACACCATAAACAATAACTCAAATTCTAAAAATAAATTATTTTCTGAAAAAAGGCACAGAAATGAAACTTGTCTTTAGACAATTTTCAAATTGTCTCCCAGTGTGAAAACTTTCTTAATTGTTACAGATAGAAACTCCTCTAAAATATAGAGTTTTTAAAATTATCTGAACACTGAAAGGCTAACTTCCTAGTGGTCACATAGCTAGTTGTGTAAGAGGCAAGATGGCAATCTGGGTCTTCCTAATTCCAGGGTCAATCCTCTCTCCACTCTGCTATACTACCTCTCACAGTGCTTGTATTTTGAAAATCTCTCCTTTTGGAATCCATTTCCTGTCAAGTACTGACAAGTTTTTGAGAAAAAGCATCCTTTAGCACCCTTATCTGATTGCAGTGGGCCAAATCTTCTCTTTACATTTGATGGTTAAAATCTTTCTTCCAAGCTTGGCCTAATCTCAGCCCCTAAAAACAAAACAAAAGTTCTAATTTTTATTTTAAAGTAAAGACTATTTTAAAATAAAAGTGTGGCATGTAACCTTTAAATTTTTAAAAAATGAAGAAAGATTGTAGTTAAAATGTGAACTTTTTCTGTCAAGCAAACTTAAGAGCAGAATAAAATTTTAAGTGAGAAAACCTACCCCTTGCCAACTGAAAAGACAAAATAATTCAAACCTTGATTGAGGTTTAAGCCTTTAAAAAAAACCCAAAAATTTCAGGAGTTGATATTTTTGAGAACTTTACTGTGTTGCAAAAAATAATTCTCGTAGATTTTGAGTTATTATTTTTGGTATTTAAAGCTCAATGATAGCTCAGCAAGGTTATTTTTCAGATGATTTGGAAATCAGAAGTGAGAGTTCTAGTATACATTGTTCCAATAGTACTGTGACTTTAGGGTTTTGGCAACTTGGGGAAATGTTTCCAGTATTTATTCTGACAGTCTCTGACACAAGCCTTACTCAGATGTAGCTATATTGAAATTGAGAGGTGAATTTTGTTATTCATATCCACTGATTGTCCCCCCCCCCCAGAGGTCTATTTTAATAGTGAATGGAAAGATAAAGTAATTTCCATTGTTTATGCTTACTCATTTCAAGGGCTATATATACAGCTGTTAGGTGAAGTCACCAACTCCCCTATAAAAAGTTGCTGCTGATGCAAGTCTAGCTTCAGAAATACTCTATTAGGAAACAAAAGCAGAGGCTGAAGAAAGAAAAGAACAAGAAGAAGGAGGAGGAGGAGGGGGAAGAGGAGGAGGACGATGATGACGAGGAGGAGGACAATGACAAGAAGGACGACGATGAGGAGGACGAGAAGGACAAGGAGGAGAACAAGAACAAGAGAAGAAGAACAAGAAGAGAAGAACAAGAACAAGAACAAAAAGAAGAAAAGGAAAAAGGAGAAAAACACTCAGAGAAGCAATTTCAATTAATTTCACATTGCAAGTCATACCATTAATATGTAGGGACATTCTTCAGTATCCAAAGCAGTGAAAGCTCAAAGTATCTAGAGGTCTTAGGATGAAGAAACTTAAGATAACTGGTTTTCTTGCATTTTTTTTTTTGTATGCGGATATGTGTGTTGCATCATCATACATTTTCGTTTCCATCTGGGACTCTTGAAATCCTTGGAATGGGGATTCCAGAAAGTAGTTGCTTGCTCCTCCAACAATATTACCAAATGGAAAATGGAAAGATGGTGTTAAGCCTAACAAGCATTCCCTTCATTACCCTTGGAGCCTTCAGAAGTAAATGAGTATTCTGAGAATTTACCAATCTGCTATAAACATTGCCAATTACCAAAATCAGTTATTGTATCCACTTGTGCAACAAACTATAAAATATGAAATAATATGTGTGTATAATTATATATAATTGTTGTTTCATTATTTTTTTCAGTCATATGGCTCTTTGTGACCCCTTTTTGAGTTTTCTTGGCAAAGACGTTGTCATTTTCTTCTTCAGCTCATTTTATAGATGAGGAAACTGAGGCAAACAGACTCCTGACTCTAGGTCTGATACTCTATCCACTGCTTAACCTAGCTGTAGCTTTAGCTCTAACTTTCTCTATTTCTCTGTCTCTATTTCTGTGTCTCTGTCTCTTGGTCTCTCTCTTTCTGTCTCTCCCTCTCTGTCTCTCTCTCTCTCTCTGACACACATACATGCTATTTGCAAATATGTGATATATATATCACATGATGAATAATAATAGATCATGTTAACATAGTGCTAAAAGGCTTACAAAATGATTATATAAAATAAATAAATGATAAATCTTATCTCATTTAATCTTTACAAAACTTTATGAGGCAGATACTGTTACGATTTTATAGATAAGGCAGGGATGAGGTCATCAGGATTGTACAATATTCTCTTGTTTCTGTTCACTTTGTTCTTCATTATTTCATGCAAGTTTTCCCATGTTTTTTCTAAGATCATTAAGCTTTTTATTTCTTATAACATAATAGTATTCCATCATGACCACATACTGTGACTGGTTCGGTTATTCCCCAATTGATAGGCATCCCCACAATTTCCTTTGATTCCTTCTTTCATCTTTTTATCCCTCTCTTCCAATAAATATGATTAGGTAATAAGAAAAACACTAGTTCTGAGTGTTTCCATGGGTTCTGAAAGGGCAATGCCTTTTTAGATGTTTCTAGAGTAGTCAGTGTCATATATATAAAAGTCTTAACTAGGCATTACAAGGTGGCATGAACAACCTACTTGGTTGTCAAAACTTGGATGCAGAGATTATCCCTTATTTATAAGAAGTTTGTGTTTCAAAATGGTATTTGTAAAAGTAATTTTTTTAATTCAATTCATTGAATATTTAGTGTGTCTTCTCTGATCAACTAAGTAATGCAATACATAGAATAGCAGGTCTAGAATCAGGAAGACGAAGTTCAAATCTAGCCTCAGCCACTTACTAATTATATAACCCTAGGCAAATTACTTAATTCTTTTTGCCTCAGTTTCCTCATCTATAGAATGAGCTGATGAAGGAAATGGCAAACTGCTCCAGTATTTTTGTCAAGAAAATTGCAAATGGGGTCTTGAATAATTGGACATCACTGAAATAAGTGAAATAAAATGTCTTCTATGTGTAAAATACTCTGGTTTCCAGACAGGGCTGTTTTAGATTTTCTTTCTTTAATTATTCAATTTTCAGGGTACACATTCCTATCTTAAAAATCAGCAAATGTTATAAATCAGGGCACTGCATAACTGTTTTGTTGGTTATTCTAGATTTAAGAAAGATTTTTTAGTACAAATTAAACTTAAAAGTGTGTTATATGTGTATATTTTTTCTCAAAAAAAAAGTTGTTAAAAATTACCAGCACGCCACTTGTTCCTTGGATGCAAAGAAAAAAAATGAAATAATCCCTAATCTTTTCTAAAAAGATATTCTATATCTACATATAGATATGTATATATATATATACACATACATACACACATGGAAAGATATCAGCATAATCCAAAATAATTTGAAAAGAGAGAGAATACTAACAGCTGGAGTGGGAGTGAAGGGATCAGAGGAAGTATTACAGACGTGGCCTCTAAGAAGATCAGAGGAAGTATCATCAATCACAAAGGGGGTTACCTTAAAGGATCAGTGTTAACTTGAGCATTGTCCAAGAAAGAACTCCAAGCTTAGCATACTCATAGCACTTTGTATGTAACCTTGCTCTAAGGGTTAATGTGTGGGTTAAGCAAATTGATAAAGTAAATCTGTGAATGGGGCAAATTGGTGGAACAGAAAGAAGACAAAAGAGGAGGTAACTGTGACTGTGACTATAAAGTTATTGTTGAGGCAAAAGAAAAGAATTTGAAATGGTTAATTATTAAGAAATTATAAATGACCATGAAAAGTTTTAGCCATGTGATTAGGGTTGAGGTATAAATATCCACAAGTAATTTGAAGATACAAAGTTGTAAATTCTTAAGCAGTACATTAAGTAAGAGAAATTGTGTGTGACCTACATATAAGGTGTTATGTTTGTATTTCTACCATAATTGAGTGACTGTTATCTGTGTTCCAAGTATAGGATGATTTCTCTCCTAAAGGAGGTAAAGGGATCTGAAGAATGCTTTTCTGCACCCCAGGTCATTAGGGAGAATGAAGGGATCATAAAGGAAGCAGATGAAAGGCTCCAATGGAGGAAAAATGATCTGAGTTGGAGGAGGAGGGAGATGACCTTTGTAAGGATAATGTAGCATGTAAGACTGTCACACAGAGGGAAAAGGGGGTAAAAGGACAGCTGTATAATTAAAACTTAAAAACACATTCAAGGCTCTTCTTGAAAAAGAGAAATCTGAATGCTTTGAACAATAAGAAGCTTCTTGTTCTTCCAAGAATGTTATAAAAGAAACTCAAATCCACATCCACTAAGGAAGAGGAGGAGAAGAGTAATGGTAGTTGGTAATTCCCAGCTTAGAAGTACCTTGGCATCCAACCTAACAATAGAATTTTCTGTTCTTTTTCTAAGGGTAGATATTCAAGAAATAAAAGAAAATCTTCTAGAGTCAATGAATGACAATTACTGACTTTTGGAGATACATTTAGACATAATGACACTACCAGAAAGAGTGTAAAAGGTTTTAACAATGATTATGAAGTCTTGAATGAGAAACTGAAAACCATCATGGCACAAGTTGTGTTTTATTTAATGTTGCCCGTCTTTGTGCTCAAGGTATGCACAAGAGAAAAAGAGAGAAGTGAACATCTCAAGCAATCAATAAACATTTGTTAAGCACCTACTATGTGCCAGGCATATAGGAATACTAGGAAAAGTAAAAGATATCTTACATACTAATAGGGGAGACATACAAATAAATGCAAAGCAAATTATGTACAAGAGAAATAGGAACAGAGAGAAAGTATTAAAATCAAGAGAGTTGGGAAAGACTTCCTATAAAAGATGGGATATTTATTGATACTTGAAGCCAGAGAAGTTCTTAGGTGGAGTTGAAAAGGGAGAGCATTCCAGGCAGGAAGAATAGCCAGAATGCCTAGAGCCTAGAGATACAGTATTTTGCACAAGGAATTATCACTGAATTGAAAAGTATGTGGAAAGGAGTAAGGGATTAAAAGACTGGAAAAGTAAGTATTAATAAGTTATGAAGGACTTTGAATGGCAAACAGCATTTTGTATTTGATCATGGAGGTCATAGGAAGTCATTGGAATTTATCAAATAGGGGAGTGACATGGTCAGATGTGCACTTTAGGTAACTGAATAGAGGATGGATTAGAGTGGAGAGACACTTGAGGCAGGCAGATCCACCAGCTGATTATTGCAATGGTCCAGGTGTGAGGTGATGAGAAACAGCATCAGGGGTGATGACGGTATCAGAAGAGAGAAAAAGAAATGTATGAATGATATTGCAAAGATGAAATATTCAGGTATTGGCAATAACTTGAATATGGGTCATGAGAGATAGTAAGGAGTTGAGGATAGTATATAGATTGTGGTTTGAAAGGACAAGGAGGATGATGTTGCCCTCTCTCGTAATAAGGGAAGTAGGAGTGGGGGGAGATTTAGGGAGAAAGATAATGGATTCTGTATTTGGACTGTTTGGTTTAATATGTCCACTGGTCAGCAAGTTGGAGAAGTTTGAAAGTTGGAAATGTTAGATTGGAGGTCAACAGGAAGGTTAAAAGCATGATAGATAGATCTGAGAACCATGGGTATAGAAAGGATCATTAAATATGTAAGACTGGTAAGATCACCAAGCAGAGTGAAGACAAGAGGAACAGGATAGAAGAAACCTGAGAGACATTCACACTTAGAAGTTGATCTTCATGAGCATCCAGCAAAGGAGATCCAGCAGAAGCAGTCCCATAGGTAGGTTGAGAACGAAGAGAGACTATTGTCCTGAAAACCTAGGGAAAAAAGAGGCTATTAAAGAGGAGGAGATCAATAGTGTCAAAGGCTGCAGAGAGGTCCAGAAGAATGATGAATGAGAAAAGATTTTTGAATTTGGTAACTAAGAAATCACTAATAACTTTGGAGAGAGCAGTTTCAGTGGAATGATAAAGTTGACAACTGAATTATTTAGGGTGAAGAAGAAAGTAGGAGAAAAAATGGAGGCACCTATTGTAGATAGTTTAGCTACAAACTATCTTTTGAATAATTTAGCTACAAAAGGCAGAGAAAATATAGGACAATAGCAGAGTTGGAAGGTTAAGTGAGTTTTTTTTCCAGGAGAGTAGAGATTTGGATATGTTTGTAGGCAGTAGGGAAGGAGATAGTACAAAGAGAGAAATTATAAATAAGTGGAAGGCCAGCTTATCAAGATGAATGGAAGGTTGAGTCAAGTCAAAAGAGTTGACTAAGAAAGTGATGTTTGAGAATGGGATTTGTGTTTCTGGATCACAGTGCAGAACTGACAGCTTTTAACCAGTAATAGAAGACAAGCAACAAAGACTGATAAAAATGTATTTACCAAGTATTTTGCAAATCCAATTTAGAGGCTTTAAGCTAAAAAGATAGGGGGTATTGCTTGTGTATATTCTCAGATATATGTAATTAGATACCACAGGGAGTACTTTTAATTAAGGAAGAGTAAGAGTATCTAAGGCATCCAAAAATTCATAGGAGACAAAATCCAAGGAAGGAGCTAGTAGTAAAATTTATGATCTCAAATGTCTGTACTCAAAGTTTAGGCAACAAGCAAGAGAAACTAGAGATTCTATCAGGAAGAGGAAATTCTGACCATATAGTTATTGAATATTTGTGGAATGAAAGACATGACTGAATCATGTCATTGGAGGAACATTTTCTATTTTAGAAAATAGGTTAGAAAAATGATTTTGGGGCTGCATTATAAATTAAGAAGGTATATTCATGTGAGGAAAACTCAGGGAAGGGAAGTATGATAGAGAGAATTTGAATAAAGGTCAAAGGAAGGAAAAACAAGTGATTTTGTCACTGGAATAGACTACAGATCACTTGGACAACAAGAGGAAACAGATAAAATTTAGAAATAAATCAAAAGCTTAGTGCAGAGGTATGATATTGTAGTGTTGACAGGAACTTCAATTGTCCAGACATTTGCTGGAACTTTCTCTCTGCCAAAGGCAGAATAGCTAATTATTCCTCGATTTGTCTTAGTAATGATTTCATTCTTCAAAAGTTAGAAGAACCAAAAATGGAAAATTCTATTCTGGATATAATTCTCAATGAGAGGGAAGAACTGGTTCCTTAGATGGAAATATTAGGAATATTGCAGGGAACTGATACTTCTTTCCCAGGATTTGTAAGGAATAGAGGAAAACCAGGCATAAAATGATAAGTACCCTAGATTTGGGGCAAACAGATTTCAAAATGTTCAGGAAAAAGATAGCTGAGATCCCATTGAGTAAAATATTTTGGGAAAATCAGCCCAGGAAAGATGGGAGATGCTCAGGAATGAAATTCTAAAGTTGCAAAGGAAATTGAGGAGAAAAAAATGAGATTGATATGAAGAGAACTCACCAACCAACTTTATCTTTAAAAAGCAATGTGCAAAAGAAGCAAGACCAGGTAACAAAAGATGATTATAAGAGCATAAGAAAACTCTGTGAAATACTATTAAGAATGCTGAAACTCAGAATTAAGGACAACAAAAAGCACTTTTTAAAGTTATTTTGGTAGATGGAGATTAAAGAAAGAATAGAACCTTTGCTTAAGGTGAGGGGGACAATGATAATGGACAATAGAAACTAAGCAAAGCTGTTCAATATTTATTGTTTCTGTTTTCCTTGCAAGATAGAGAAAAAAGTTTCCACTAGAAATGATAATACAAAAATAACTAATATAGAATTGATAACCAAGATGTTACCTGGCCCAGATGAACTACTTCCTAGAATCCCTAAAGAACTGACAAAAATGATTACAGAGCCACTCTTAGCAATACTTTAAAGACCATGGAAAATAGGAGGAGTACCAAAAGCTTGAGTAAGAGAAAATGTCTCAATTTTCAAAAATGGAAATAGAATAGAGTCTGCAAACTACACGCCAGTATGCTTGATTTTTGAATCCTGGAGAAATTATTGAGAGTGTCATTAAAAAAATGATTGGCAAAATCTGGAAAATCTAAATTACCAAATAAGTAGTTGAGGGGAATGCTATAGATATAGTTTACTTAAATTTTAGCAATGTTTTGGATAAAATATTTAATAACGTTCTTGAAGAAAAGATGGGAAGATGTGTACTAAACCAGATATTCCACAACTTTCTCCATTTTCAATGCTTTTAGTGTTTCAGTGATGATTTTTTTCCTGGCACTGCATGACCAAAAAGAAATATTTAATGACTTTATTTAAATAGTTAAAATCAAACATAATAAGTATCTATGGCCTAACATTTTAGTAGCTATTTTAGAAAAATAATACAAATTGAATTTTTGTTTATTCTGTGCTTTTGTTGGACACTGAACAGCTTTTCAAAACTTGGAATAAGATTAGATACTATTACCTATGTTTCTGTTCCAAATCAATTTTTTATGAGACTTCGTTTTGTCACAGCAATGACCAAAAAAACAGATTCACAAAGATATGGCTTCATGAATGAAACATTATTAGTGTAGCTGAAAATACTTGAAACCAAAAAAAAAAAAAAACAAATACTAAACATTGTAAAATATCATTGAGAGCAATGTAACACAACATAATGTATTTTCTACATCTGATATAGAATATCACTCTGTTCTCCTCAAAAGGCTGAGAACCATGAGATTAGATGACAATTGGATAGATTAAGAAACCAGCAAAGAGTAGTTGTTAATGAGTAAATATTAACCTGGAAGGAGCTCACCAGAGGAATGCCTCCAGTGATCAGTTTTGCCCTGTGCTATTTAACATTTTGATCAATGATTTGAATAAAAGCTTACATAGTATACTCATCATATTTACAGGTGACACACAGCTGGGAAGGATAGCCAATATACTAGATGACAGAGTCAGGATCCAAATAGATATTGATAGGTTAAAGCTGTGGGCTGTATCTATTCAAATGAAATAGAAAGTCCTTAAGTATGAAAAATCAACTCCACAAATGGAAGATGGGAGAGACAAGCATAAAGAAGCAGCTTTTCTGAAAAGGATTTCAGGTTTTTTGTAGACAGCAAGCTTACTATCAGTCCTAGGATGTAGCAGCCAATATGGCTTATGCAATTTTGGGCTGAATTGGAAGAGGAATAACTTCTAAGAACATAGAGGTGATATTCCCACTGTACTCTTCCTTTGTTAGACATCATCTTGATTATCATTTTTAATTCTAGACACTTTCCAATCAGCTATAATGTATCCAGATAAGACCAACTTGGATGAAGAAAGGTTTTGAGTATATTCCATATGAGGACTGGTTAAAAGAACTCAACATGTTTAGTTCTAGACACTTTCTAATCAGCTATAATGTATCCAGATAAGACAAACTTGGATGAAGAAAGGTTTTGAGTATATTCCATATGAGGACTGGTTAAAAGAACTCAACATGTTTGGGTCAGAGATAAGGAAAGGGGGAAAAGGAGGAAGAGCTTAATAGTTGTTCACATATTTGGAAAATTTCATTTGGATGAAGTTTTAGACTTCATTTTGGCCTCACAGGACAAAAACAGAAGCGAAACCTGCACCTGAATATAATAGGAACAAAGAAGCCAGTTTTGGGAAGATGATCTCAAGAAAAAACAAAAACAATAAGAAAGACTCATCTTCATGAATTAGAATTCAGCCTCAGACACTGGCTATGTGACCCTGAATTAGTCACTTAACCCTGTTTGCCTCAGTTTCCTCAACTGTAAAATGAGCCAGAGAAGGAAATGACAAACCACTCTAATATCTTTTGCCAAGAAAACCTCAAATGGAGTCACAAAGAGTCACTCATTACTAAAACAACTCAACAACTGAGGTGTTTAGGATGAAACAGACTACTTCTAGGGGTGATGTGTTACCTCTCCTTGAAAGCTTTTAAGCAGAGATTTGGTGATCTTTTGTGTATAGATTGGAGTTATGTTAAATGGCCACTGAGATCCCCTCTGACTGTCAAATTCTGTTTTGAACACTTCAATATGTAGGGGTTACAGTATATTTCAAGAGGTATGACTTTAGAGGTCATCCAGTGTACTCCCGCATATGTTTGAACAGAGGCCTAGAGAAATTAAGTGGTTTTCCCCTAGATACACAGATAACTAGTAGCAGTATTAGGATTAAAATTTGATCCCCAGATCAGTGATCTTTCCATTTATATAATCAAGGAAACTCTTATTTCATCAAATTTAATAATGATAGTAAGAATTCCTTTTGCAATGTCCAAGACTCAATTGAGAGACTTACCTGTCACCCAAAGTAACTTATTCCATTTTGGGAAAATTATAGATGTTATGAACATTTTCCTTATGTTTAGCCTTATGCTTTCCAAACATTTCCTTGAAATCTGCTTTCCTTCATCTTTTATCTTGTTCTAATGCTGATAATAAATCTATGTTAGTCTTTCAAATACTTTAAGACAGTTATAATGACTCTTCTTCCATTCTCCATCCTGCCCATTCTACAAGGTGTTCCTTTGGTAAGACTAAACATTTTCAGTTCCTTCAACTGATCCATATATGGCACCTCAGGGCATGTCATACACACACTGTAAATACTAAATTTATACATATACTTCTGGTTGAGAGAGAGAGAATTAAATTATTAGGATGTTTACACATTTCTGACATATAAGTATAAAATGGAATTAACAATACAGGTTATTTAATAGAGCTAGAGAGAAAAAAAGGTATTAATAAGCAGAAAACAATGATCTGTGATAATGAAAATAAGTTATGTTCTTCAATCATGGGTATATTCATGAAAACTGCAATGTTAAGATTCAACCAGAAATTTAGGTTTGAAAATTTCATTTCCTCCTAATCAATGTTTATTACTTTTAACACTGCCAAATAGGGTAAGTGAAAGTGAAAAGATGCCTGTTAAGTTAAATCATTTTCACTTTTATCTGACTTTTTATGACCCAGTCTGGGACACATTTGGGATTATCCTGGAAAAGATACTGGAATGGTTTGTCATTTCCTTATTCAGCTCATTTTACTTACCCAGGTAAGAGTACTTGCCCAGAATCACACAAATAGTAAGTGTCTGAGGACAGATTTGAATTTTGGAAGATGAGTTTTCCTAACTCCAAACCCAGAACTCTATTCACTGTGCCACCTAGCTGTCCCAAGAGATAACTGACAGTTGAATAAAGTAGAAGCAACTTTCTCATTATATTCTCTTTTTCAGCATTCTTATATGGTAAGGGCTATTATTTATTATAATTTTCCCCAGCTGTCTTCCTCATTAATTTCTCTTCCCTCATCTCTTCCCTCTTTTTTTTCATTTCTTTTTCTCAAAGACAAATATGGAAGTAGTTGAAGCTACCATTCATGTGAGGTGGCTTTGAAAAGACATATAGTTAATTCTATCATAAAGGAAGAAAAATATTTTAAGTCCCATAATTTTTATGCCTTTTCTTTGCAGAACATTTACATAGTGATAGTCTTTTTCTTCCTCTAAAAAGAATAATAGAAATATATTAGGAAGGACATTGATAAGTTAGAGAAAATCTAGAGACAAGCCACACTGGATGCTAAAATGGCTTGAGATCATGCCAAATGAAGGTGGTAGAAAGAACTGAGGGAATTTAGCAAAGACAAGGGCAGACAGCAGGATGAGGGGATAAAATATGATAGCTGTTTTAAAGTGTTTGAAGGGCTGTCTCATAGGAGAGGGATTTGAATTATTCTGCTTGCTCCCAGAGGTCAGAACTAGTAGTACAGCTGAGTCCCAATTAATGTGAATAATGAATCCCCTGTAGTAATTGAATATATTCGGACATTCAGACACTATTAGAAGTTATAATTATGTAAAATGTGGTAATTGGTTCCAGCCCAATGGAAATATGCAGTATGAATTCAAGTAATGTGACTGCTTGGGGGAATTCTATTGTTTGTACTAATTGGGACCTAGGTGCAATTGGTAAGAGGGAAATTTAGGTGCGATGTCAGTAAAAACTTCCTAACAATTAGAACTTTCCAAAAATAGGCCAGGCTTTCTCTGAAAGTAGTAAGTTTTCTCTCATTTCAGATATTCAAATAAAGCAAGTGCTAACTTGCCTAGTAGATTGTAGAGGCAATTCCTGTTCAGGTATGAGTTTAACTAGACTGCCACTGAGGTCCCTTCCAAATTGGGAATTCTGAGAAAGAATGGCTGTGGGAGAGGGAGAACAGTGCCTTTCAAGGGACCTTTTGGGGACCTAGCCCGAAATAATGACCACAGCTGCTGCTGTCTAATGGGCCTGCCATTGTTTGGAGCACCAGCTCTTTGCCTTGTCATTCACCCCTGTCTTGGCTGCTACTAAACATGTAGCCCAATAGGAATAATATTAAAAAACATTCACTGAGTGTGCTAAATGCTTTATACAATCCAACATGCTGTTTGCAGTTTATAAATTAAGCACCATGGGAAAAGGCATTCCATTTATTTTTTGAGGCATTTGATTAGCCAAAGGCAACTAGAAGCCTGGGTACTTAGAAAAGGGTTGGCTAGCAATTTGTATTCTCAGATTTTACTTGTGTTTCCTTGATTTTCTAATTTTATTGTAAAAATTTGTCTACAAATAACCACCCTTTTGCACTTCTAGTCACCAATTTTAAAAAATATTTTATTTAGCTGAGGAGACAACTGGAGTATTTTAAAATTTGAGACTTGGAAGAACCTCAAGGACTATCTAGCTCAATATATATACTGAAAAAAAAACCCTGACTACAAACATACCTGACAAAGATCATGAAATTTCTGCACAAAAATTTCCAGTAAAGAGGACCACTCCTTCCTCAAACAACCTATTCCACTTAATGTTCCACTTTTTTAAAAATTTAAAATGTTTATTTTCAGTTCCAAATTCTCTCCATCCCTCCGGTCCCTCCCCGACTCATTCAGAAGGCAAGCAATACAATTCCTATTATACGTGTGAAGTCATGCAAAAACAGTTCCATATTAGCCATGTTGGGGAAAAAGGCAAGGAAAATAAAGTAAAAAAATGTGCTTTAATCTGCACTAATAGTTTCTGAGTTTTCTCCCTTTTTGGACATAGATAGCAATTTTTTCTCAAATTTTGTTTTTCTTTTTATTTGCAAAACATATGTATGGGTAATTCTTCAACATTAACCCTTACAAAGCTTTCTGTTACAAATTTTTCCTCCCTACTCCCTACCCCTCCCCTAGATGGCAGGATTAGATAGCATTTTTCAACATGAATTCTTTATGAGGAGTTCTGATTGTTAGGAAGTTTTTCTTGACTTCAAACTTAAATTTATTTCTCTATAACTCCTATTCATTGTGTCTGCTCTGGAGCCAAATAAAACAGGTCTAAGTCCTCTCCTCTAACTAACAAGACAACTATTTTGTCCAACACTTTCTCCTCCTCCTATGAATCTCCTCCAGGGTACACATTCCCAGTCCCTTAAGCCAATCCTTATAGAATATACATTCAAAAAGTAGATAAGACTGGATTAAAAGTTAGTAAGACTGTGAACAATTTAGTAGTTGAACTTTCTATTAATCATTTAAACTCCATTTGCCTAAGACCACTAACTCCCTAGGATTTGTCTCTTAATAATAGAAGTTATAATCTACCTTAGTGGAGTCCACATTAGGAACTGTCTACACTGAACACCACAGGATAATATTTGAGTAGTGAGTAGGAAGAGTAAGTATAATCAATTATCTTCCTTTCCAGTTAAAAAATAAAACTATATTCTGATGATAATAGATTAGACTTTGAATCTTTTCTGGAGTCATGGTTTTGTCCTCTCATTTGTTCAACACAGAAATTGGTTCAAAAAAGTTAAATCTTTATTGATCATTTACAATTTATTTCAAGACACAAAAAAGAACTTAGGAGAAAAAAAATAAGCAAGAAATGACCCCTCCCTCTTTAACACCATGTAAATGTGTATCTGACACTTAACAATAACTAATCTGGGGATTGTAGTTTCTCTTTAAAACAATCAACAGAGGAAAATTTTAGTATTACCAAGTTTGATTGTCAGTTTTAAATGTTGGTTTTAAAGACTCTAATTCAGAAAACATATAACAAGTACCTTCAATGTATTTTATATCATATATATGTGTATATATTTATACATGCATATATAGACAGAGACAGAGCATCAGAGAAGTTTAATTCCTTGTATCATATTTTAAAATGTATATGTATTATATACTATATTGTAATTTCACTAAGACAGGAAACATAGCTTAAAAAATAAAGCAAAACAAAAAATCTTTCAGCATCCAGGATAGTACCTTCTATGCTTTGGGCATTAATTGAATTCAGTGAATTGAATCAAATTGACTGCTCTCAAAAATTTACATCCACTGTTGCCACCACCAAAAAGAGCCAAAATGATGGGCAAACAGGTTTTAAAGGCAATTCTGAATAAGCTTCCAAACTCAGAATTTCCAAAGGAGAAGCCTACATTTATTAGTGCTAAAAGCCGTCTGTGGGAAGATGTGAATCCCAAACCTCTTCTTTCCATTGCCAGGTGAGTTGGAGCCAGGATGAGGCTAGCTTTGGCATTCTTTGCCCTCTGAAGTTTGCTTAGCCTGTCACTGAAATAAATTATATGAGTACAGTATGGTATCATCTGCCAGTTTGGAAGGTCAACAGACATGAAAGCCAGCCTGTGGGTATAAAACAAACTCTAACCTAGGAGACTAGTCCTCTTTGTGAACTGTGTTATGCTATACCACTCATGGATAACAGGTGGGGGATCTGGGCACCAGTTGTTTGGATTTTTTTTTCCATTAGGACCACTTGTAGAGTAGTTCTAAAAAACAGAAACTACTTTGACTACAGTGATTTCTTATTAGAAATATTAGAATGCAACCATCAATGGATGGTTGCAATTCATCATCTTTTCTACTGTGTGGAGTCCTGTCTACAAACATAGAGAAAAATACTGCCATAAATGACAGCATCCTGTCTCTGATTGGGACAGAAATACACAACATTTATGAGTTTTGAGGCTTGTTATCACAATATATGGCATTAAAACTGTTTTAACTACATCTGATTGACTTCAGTCCTTTCAAACATACGTGAATTCAACAATATGGGTTACCCTTCTAACAACCTAGATCATAATTTCCCCTAGGACTTAGTATATGATCTTCTAAAATCTCTGAGGTCAAAAAAGTCATTATCCTATGACCAAACTAGTGATACGTTTCATTGAATTAATTTCAGTTGGTCCACATGTCATAAATATCACTAGTGCTTGAGGAGGTCTTTCTAGATTGACAAGAACTATCAATCTGAGTTTTGCTGGAATAGGCATCAAGTATGCAGGATCACATTTATGCCATGATGAAACATTGGAGGAGGATTTGAATTCTCCTTGAAAATTAATTTAATTATTTAGAAAATTTTGTAGTTGCCTATAAGATAATCAGATATACTCTAAAGTATAACATAAACAGGATTTGAAATCACCAGTTCACAGGATGTTAAGTTGAAAGGAACATGGGGTCATCTAGTCTTATCCATAACTGAACAGAGCAATATCTCTGGCAAGGAATGATTCACACTCTACTTAAAGACTTCCTTTGGTGGAAAACATATTGCCTTCCAAGGCAACCATTTCCCTTTGGAAGGCTTTAGAGTGCTTTTGCTTACATTTGCTTAAAATTCTCTTTGATCTGCCCTGGCATCTGTTGTCTTGCTTACTTTGGCTAATTTTGCTCTGGCCTACTTACTGCCTCTTATAACCTGTATAAATGGATAACAATAAGAATAATGGAAAAGAATAAAGATTCATAAATTGTCAGAGCTGGAATCGATTTTAGGTATCATATGACATTTCATACTATGTCATTTCTGCGAACTACTCTCCTTTCATTCCTGCCCCCCCCTTTTTTTTTAGCATTTCTCCACTCTCTGAATTTCTTCATCTCTTCTCTGAAATCAAGAGTACTGGTACATTACATTTGAGTGCTTACAGCAAGAAACAACAATCTTAAATTATCCTATATTCTTACCTTTTCACTTTGAATCAGCCTTTTATCTTGTGGTGTGCTTTCCCTTTGTCAGAAACTTTCATATGTTTTCAGAATACTCCTATTTCAGATTTTAAAGTAAAACCAGAACTAATATGCTGAGGCTCTGGAGTTTTAAAAGGAAAATTGACTCTTTGTGGTAAGGAAGCAGTCTTGCCTGGGAGTACTGAATGGCCCCTGATGATAACTAAAGACCCCAAACTGTACCATCTCCCTTTTATGTCTTCTTCATTAACACTTCTAGATCTATTCTCCTATCTCTGAAGTGGAAAAGAGATTTAAAAGTTTTATTTGAGACTATGAATAGGTTTTTGAGATTCTTTGAAATTGTTTTCTTTGTTTTTCATTATTAGGTTTTTTTTTGTTTTTGTTTTTGTTTTTTTTTTTTTTTTTTGGTTTGTTTTGTTTTTGTTCTGGACCTGTGGTTTTATTATCAGGAAATGCTTAGTGAAGAAACTCTGGATACCAATCTAGAGCCACAGCTATTCCATAGGTTTTGGTCTTGGAGAACTGTCTAGAGCACAGAAATATTAAATGTCATACCCTGGTCACACAGTCAATATGCATTACAGTCACTACTCCCTCCTCATTACAATTGAAGTTTCAATCACCCAGACTACCTCTTGGATAGGAATCTAGTAATAACCTCTAGCAAGATTGCATCACCTCTGAATTTTCACCTCTTTAATACCCTTCTGGCCCTCCAGGAGATCAGTCTGACTCAAGAGGATTAAAGGTGGACATCAGAGAATTCCTCCCAGATCCTCCCTTTAAGGTAAGGGCCTCAAGAAGCCACATTATCATTTTCCAGTTAGTTGCAGGTATCCACTTTACCAATTTGTCAGATTCTTTTTATTTTATATGTTATCTCCCCCAATAAGACTGTGAGATTCTTGAGGGCAAAGATCTTTTGTCTTTTTGGTTTTTTTGCAACCTCAGCACTTAGGATAGTGCCTGGCACATAGAAAATGCTTAATAAATATTTATTAATTGGCTGTATGACTATATTCTCACCATTTAGGTCATCCCAGAATCCTTACTCTCATTCACTCCACAAACAGGTGTAAAATTTTGTTTCCTCTCCATTCACAGAGTAAACATAAATCAAAGAAATAAACAGATGAGAATATATCACATACAATAAATTCTTCTACTGGGAGCAAGATATCTCAGTTCATCCAAGAGAAAAACAATTCTAGATCTCACATTAGGGAAATTGCTGCAAAGTCTCTAGAGAGAAGGACATGATCAAGATCAAGTATAGATATGTATATTTTGTATATGTCTTATAGACATAATCAAATGCACATATGTATATGTATACATGCATATATACATATGTACCTATACATATGCAACTATAATATGACTCCCATGATAATGAGTATGTTAGGAATAACATATATCTTATGTCACATAAGATTATATTTATTATATGATACAATACATTGTATATGTTCTATTCTGTCATATAAGATAGTATATCTGTTACATTGCATGATGTAAATATGAGTCCTATTATGTCATATAAGATTTTATATTATGTAACATATAATATATTTTAATTTAATTATGTCATATAAGATGTTACATTATATAACAACATTTTGCATTAGTTCTACTGTCATATATTATATATTACATAATGTGATATGTCAAATATGTTAATCCTATTATGTCATATGAGATGCCATATAGTTATATAAGGTAATATAATAGATATATTAGTTCTATCATGTCATATAAGATATTAAAGATTGTATGATATGACATATGTTAGTTTTCTGATGTAACAAAATAATGTTATATATGTTAGATTTAGTCCTAACACATAGCTCTATGTGTATATTTGAGAGATAGATAATCAGACAGATAGACAGATGAGTAAATGATTAGATTGATAGACAGAGATAGATGAAAGATAGATAAATAATGATAGAGACCAACAAGTAAATAATTAGATAGATTGATAGATAGATAAATAAAGTTTTTGCATATTATTCGACAGTGTTGAAATTATGTCTACTACTGTGTAGTAGCAGGTGGTTTATAATTGGTGTATGAATTTTAAAAGTTGCTTAGGGTTGAGTGATATTGCATTAGTCATAGCACTAGTATCAGAGATGCTACTAGAACACACATCTTCTTGACCTATAATGTCTAACCATGGCTTCTCTATATTTATTTATGTGGAACAGATTTTTAAAAAATCTCCAGCAATAAAGATTTACATTTATTTCTACTCAATTTCATCTTATTTTATTTGACATAAGGAAAAGATTTGGCCTATAAAGGTCTTTGTGTTTCTTGACTCTTTTGTCCAATGTGTTAACTATCTTCCCAGTTCTTGGTCATCTGAAAATGTAATAATCATTCCATTTGTGCCTTTACCCAATTATTGATTAAAAAAAATTGAAATAGCCAAAGGTAATTCTTTTCATTTATTTTAAATATCAACTCCTGATTTACAATTTTTGTTCTATTTTTTCAACTTGAAAGACATTTCTTCTTTGAAGAAAAAAAAAGTAAAATCAGAATTGAGTCTTCATTTGTTGTTGGTTAGCACTGTCCCAACCACCTGGGACAATACAATTCCCTCTTTTAATTTCTCCCATTGCCATTTGGTTTTCATACAAAGTGTTCCAAAAGTCCTAGTGTAGTTGTAAGTTTTAATAGCTAGAAACTTTCGGAATATTTCTCATATACATATAGAACACAATACAATAAAATGTCAATGTATATGCATATTGTGGATATATCATTTTTGTTGTCCTTAGCTTTCTTCATCAGCATCACCTCTATCTGAACTTGAACATGTATGACACCATAATTTGAGCAGAGTAAAAACATTAAAAACTGGGAGGCATCAAGTTATACTTCTATAGCATCTGAGTTAAATCTTTAAGGAAATAGCAATCCTAAAAAGTAGAAGTAGAAATGGAGCATGTTCCAGGAATAGATAAAAGCCTGCATAAAGGCTTGGAGATAGGGTGCCACGTTAGATTCACCAAATAGCTAATAGGCTAATTGGCTGGAATTTAGATTGTAAGAAAAGAGTTACATAAAATAATGTTGGAAAGGAAGATGGTAGTTAGATAGTAGAGGGTCTTGAAGATCAGATTGAGATTTTATTTTATTCTAGAGGTGATGTAAACCACTGAAGATCTTTTAGCAGAGGAGTGATGTTGAGACCTGTTCCCTAAGAAAAAAGATTCTAGAAACAAAGAGACCAATTAAGAGACAACTACAATAGTACAAGCCTGGGGAATCCAGGTGAGGGGGTTCTGAAAAAGAGAAGTAGCTGTGTGGGGGACAATGGGGATAAGCAGATGGATTAAAATGAAAAAGACCTAGCAACTGATAGGATGTATGGGATAAAAAAGTAGCTGATTACTCAATCTCTGTTTCTCAGTTATAAGCCAGTCTGATAAGAATGATGTTGGTACCCTCAATAGGAAAAATGGATTTTGGGGGAAGTCATTTATTGGAGAAAGTAATCTTTCTTTCTTTTCTTCCTTCCTCTCTCCCTTCCTCCCTCTCTTCTTCCCTCCCTCCCTCCCTCTTTTCCTCCCTCTTTCCTTCTTTTTCTTTCTTTCTTTTTTTTCTCTCTCTACCTCCCTTCTTTCTCCCTCTCTCCCTCCCTTCCTCCCTCCCTTTCTTCCTCCTTTCCATTCTTTCTTCCTTCCTTCCTTCCTTCTTTCTTTTCTTTCTTTCTTTCTTTTTTTTCTCTTTTTCTTTCTTTCTCTCTCCCTTTCTTTTTTGACTGTTTGAGTTTGAGCTCCCTATGTAGCATCCAGATATTCATTAGGCAATTGTCATTGAGACCAGACTGGAGTTAAAAGAGATTAATACTTAATTTGAGGAGTCAGATTTATAGAGATAATAAGTTAGCCCATGAGATGAGTTAATCAAGAAAGAAGAGAAGAGGAAAAAAAGGAAATAGGAAAAGATAGGAGAGCAAAGTAGAGGAGAGGAGAGGAGTGACAGATGCACTTAGATATTACAGATATATTCAGTATTCAGTATAGACTGTAAGAATCTATGAGAGATAGAAAAAGGAGGAGAAAGAAGAGAGCATTGTCATGAAAACCAGTGAAAGAAAGGCTCATCAGGTCACTAACAAATCCAAATGCTGTAGATAGGTCAAGGAGAATAGGACTGGAAAGATATTGCTGAAATTCAAGTAAACAAATCATTGAAAACCTTGGAGAAGAAATCTTGGTTCATTGGTAGCTTGGAAACCAGAATTCAAGGGATTGAGAAGTGAATGGGAAGTGAAGAAATAGAAACAGAGAATATGTGACTCTCGGAGTTTAGTTTGGAAAGGGGAGAATAGATAACAGATAATAACTTGGGAGAATTGCAAAATAAAACAACAATTTGGTGTTGCTTTAAGAATGGACAAAACAGGAGACTGTGAATTAGGAGAGATTGAAGAGAAAAGAGAGTAGAGTCAATCTACTGAAAACTGAAAAAAAAAAAGTTCTTAGTGCAGGAGGAAATGAAATGACTGGAATACACTGGAAGAGAAACAATGAAAGAAAGGTTGGCTTTGACAAAAAAATGAAAGTTCTTCCTCAAATACTATCATAAAAGAGTCAAGAATGGGTGATTTTGTAAATAAATTTTGAGATGTGGAGTAGGAAAAGAAACAAAGCTAATGGAAAATGGCTTCTAATTTTTTAAATAAAATTATACATGCATTTTGATTAGATGACATGATTTACTTCTCATGAGATATTAGAATGGCACTGAAACTATTTCTTCATTTCTTCATTCAACAGTGTTTATTGAGTCTATCATGTGTAAGACAAATTTAGTGTCAAAGTTTCTGAAAAAAAATTTAGAGGAGAAAGAAACAAGTTTATTTTGTTTTGTTTTGTTATTGAGAGTGTCTTCTACATATTGTCTCTGTTATTCTTTCACTTGATTAGAAAGCTCTGTTTTCTAGAACAAGAAACAGTGTTACTGTTTAGAGTTTATTATTACCAGGAATAGCCTGAGAGATAAATTGCCTTGGGTTAAGGGGCTTATTATTTTACAGTGAAACAGTACATTCAAAATTTATTTTAGTTTTATTGAAGTTTTTGGTTTTTAAATTGCATTCTTTCTCACATATATACTACCCTCAAACATACATCTATACCCATACTCACATATCCCCTCCACAGAAACTTTCCCTTTCAATAAAGAAAATGAGTTAAGGAAAAATGAGTTCGACATCACATGCAACGTCACTTATCCATAGCTTCATATCTATAACTAGATAAAATAGAAAGATAGATTTTTCTCATCTCTTTTCTGAGTTCAAGGTCATTGATAACAACTAAACAGCAGAAGAGTACATTTAAAAAAACAGTTCTGAATTTTATTTATCAATTAATTTTTAATTTTATTTATATATTTTGATTTTCAGAGTTTATATAGTTAAGGAGTTTTATTGCTTTTCTAGGTTTTTTTTCAATTTCATGTCCCATTTATTTGTGTGTTCTTTCTCTCTCATGTTGATCAAAGTGTTTAGACACATAAATTTCTTCTAATGGTTGCTTTGGCTGCACTCCAAAAGCTTTGGCATAATGTCTCACTGCCATAATTTTTTGATGCAATCATCTATTGTTTCTATGTTCTCTGACCCACATATTTTTTATCATTATATTATTTATACTCCATTTAAATTTGAAGGCTTTATTCAGATGCACTTTATTTTTTATATTTATTAGTCCTTTGTAAAGATTTACTTAACATTTCTAATTTTTTTTTGCATTTGCTTGTGAGAATTTTATGCCCTAGCATAGGGTCAATTTTGTAGAGTTATAGCATACAGCTAATATATAAGAATATTCCTTTCATATTCCATTTAATAATCACCAGAGATAAATCATATTTAATTTTTCTAAATTTTCTATTCCAATCCTTTATTTATTTCTTAGTTATCCTTTATGTTAGACTGGTTCAGGTCCGAAAAAGGGATACTGAGATCCTCAACTATTATAGTTTTTGTCTGTCTCTCTTTCTCTCTCTGTTTCAATGTATACATTCACACACACTCATACACAAACACACACACACACAGGTAATCCTATATAATTGTGTATGTATTTTTGTATATATACACACATATGCAAGTGATCCCAAAAGTCTTAGTGCAGTTTTCATCTATTAAAGCTAAGAGCTTCAAGGTATAAAACCTTAAAATTTCACTGAACTTATGGTATCTTCTCTCTTTTTCTCTCTGTTTCTGTCTCTGCCTCTCTGTTTCTGTCTCTGTCTCTCTTTTTTTCTCTCTCTTGTTCCCTCTGTATGTCTGTCTCTATCTCTGTCTTTCTATTTTTCTCTGTCTCTATCTCTCTGTCTGTTTGTCTCTCTCCCATTCCCTCTCTCTCTCTCTCTCTCTCTCTCTCTGCCTCTCTGTTTTCTCTATGATTCTATCTTTCTTTCACTCACTTTCTTTCTCCATATGTGTGTGTGTGTGTAGAATTTATATAGAAATAGACATTACTTCAATATTTATGATCCCTTTGAGAATAAATGAATTTCATTGTTTTCAATATAGCATTTTACTATTGCATTGAATGAGATGATCATGATAATTACTTCTTGTTATTTTGTATTTACCTGAGATAGTATCAGAATGAATTAGAATACAGAATTCAACAATGTGCAATTTACAATAAGCACACATGAAGAATAAAGTTTTACACAGTTAAAATTAAGGGTTGAAGCAGCTGAATTTTTTAATGTTTTCTATTTTATAGATGAGTTTATTTCATTCACAAAATAGTTAAATATATTTTCCCTACAAAAATTTCTCTTACAATTTTCCTTTATTCCCCCCATCTTACTCTTTTAAAAAACCAAATTGATATTGAAAGAAAAGGCATATGAACAACATCACTAAACCATAATTGAGTGGTCTAATCCAACTTCACTGTTCTTCTCTTCACCTGTCCCAGATCCTCAATACAGCTTCTTGCTTTTTTCTTTCTTCATCTTGTGACTATTATCCTGACAACTCTGATGTATCTCCTCTTAGATCTTTGCAAGACTGTTGATAGGAGACCTGGAATCCTCTAGATTCTTTCATGTCATCATCTTAATGTAAAGGATACATTTTAAATAGAGATTTTGAAGTTAAATTGAAATCACAACCAATTCCCTCTCATCGTGTTTTATCAAACATCTTTTAAAGCCACTAGATAAAGAATTGAAACCAGTATCCCTGGGCCCTATTTTGATCCTGCTACTTTTTGAAATAGAACTAGCTGTGGCTGTGATGAGCATTAATATTCAACAAAAGACAATGGTATAAATCAAGAAAAAACAAGGAATCTTACTTCTGCATCTTCTTTCTACCCCTAATGCCAATCATAAATGAAGGAAATTGTCCATAGTTCATAAGAAAAAAAAAGAGTAAAGTGACTCTTCTTGTTCTTAGAGCAATCAAAATCCAGTAGAGTTTGGTATTCATTAGGATACCATTTAAGTCATTAAGTCAGTAGGACTTAAATCTGTCATCTATGTAATCTAAAGTCATAAATAATATCCCTTTAATATAGAAACAAACAAAACAGTCATCAATTGATGATGATGTGGTCCTTGAACCTTCAGTAGAATGTGAGTTCTTTAAGGGTAGAGACTGTTTGGGTTTTGCCCTTGTATCCTCAGTGCCTAGCACAGAGTCTTGCACAGAATAGATGCTTAGTAGATGCTTGTTCTATTTAATTTAATTCAATATAATGCATAATAGAAAACTCTAAATAGGCAACAAGATAAACAATGAAGCATAACTTCTCCAGAGTTCCCAAACTTGAATTATATAACTATGGTTTAATTCCAATTGAATAGGTTAATGGAAACAGAAACTGTATTAATCTAAATAAAGATATATCATTAATCTGAAGAAAGATCTGATTTCCAAAATATAATGCTTAATTGTGCATTCATCTGTACATGAAGTAATACTGCAGACCCAGAAAAGAGAGTTCTCAATGCTGAAGTCTTTGACACATTAAAAATTTTAACATCAGAAACTTATATGTACTATTTGTGTAAATAATACTAAAAAAATGCATTACAATCTGCCTGTCCATACTTTAAGGACCACTAGCTCTTCCATCTACCTTGTAGATAAAACTCTTCCATCTACCTTGCATCTGAAACAGACCTTATGTGTTATCTTCCCCAATTAGAATTATAATTGAAAATAGGAGCTATCTTTTCTATTCTTATCTCCAGAACTTGGCATAGTGCTTTGCAAATATTAAATGCTTAATAAATGCTTTTTTGGGGGGCCAGCTAGATGGTGCAGTGGAGAGAGCACCAGCCCTGAAGTCAGGAGGACCTGAGTTCAAATCTAGTCTCAGACAGTTAACACTTCCTAGCTATGTGATCCTGGGCAAGTCACTTAACCCCAATTGTCTTGGCAAAAAATAAATAAATTCTTTTTTTTTTTTCATTCTTTTTTTCTATGCATGAATTCTCCAATAGTAGGAGGATACTCAGGTATTCCTGTGATCTCTTCATTTAAGGAATCCCCTCTAATTCTGAATATTTCAATCTATCCATGCTTATGATACATCCTGTTTGGACCTTAGTCATATCATCCCAAAATTTTACTACTGCAGATTCACTTCATGTGCCAGAGGCCTTCTATTATTCCTTGTGACATCATGAGGATAATAGTGACATACTATCGCTACCCTCTTGTCATTCCTTGATCTTGGGCATGCTTATCATCCCACCTTCTCTTTCTGACATTCAATTTCTTAATGAAGTCTTTTACTCTTGTTGCTCTTCAAAGTTTCTTATTCATTATGTATTGCAGCCCACTCAAATCTACCATGTGCTTCTCCAAAGCCCTGTATGTGATATATATTTTTAATTCTTCAGAGGCAATGGTGTTCCCCACTTCACTATCACATGGCAGCAACAGTAATAAAACATTAATATAATATAGGTGTGATTCCTCAAGACTATGTGTAAACCATACCTACAAACTTTTCTTTCCTCTTCCTTTGGGCTGGATAGTTTACCCAATTTGTATTCATATTGGCAGATAAACTTTCATAATTCACTCTATCATTCAGGTTACTAGGAATAATTATTATTTAGTTGATACATATCTACTACTCACAACCGTAGTTCTTGAGTCTTTGACAAAATGTTCCCCATTTAGACAAATCAGCCAATATAATGGCATTGATTCTTTTCTTTTTTCTTTTTTTTTTTACTGAGACAATTGGGGTTAAGTGACTTGCCCAGGGTCACACAGCTAAGGAATGTTAAGTGTCTGAGACAAGATTTGAACTCAGGTCCTCCTGACTTCAAGGCTGGTGCTCTATCCCCTGCACTACCTAGCTGCCCAGCATTGATTCTTAATCATGAAATAGTTACTGAACAAAAAGCAAAGCAGGAATAATCATAATATAGCCATCCATCCATAAAATGTGGGTTCTATTCTCTAAGTAATTCACAAAATGGGTATGGAAAGAGTGGGTACAATCTTACAGAAATCTATCAAGAGGTACAAGGGTAAGAAAATTCAAGTACCCTGGTCAACTCATAACTTTGGACTGCATACCTTGAAGTCATTGGTCTCCTTAGAGAATAGACAGCACCACAAGTCCCTGCTGTGTAAGGTTTTTCATCACCAAATTTTTGACTCAGATCATTCTTTGGCAGAACTCTTGGTAGTATTATATTGTTTTAGCAAAATAAATAACTTCAAGGATGATGTCTGTAGAGCTATTTGGTCTACTCTCTTGACTGGGATCTAAAAGTTTGTTATCTTTTTTTTTCTTTCTCTAGACATTGGCAACAGCAAAGATCAAAGAAGACAAGCTTCAGAGGGATTTTTCTTCTCTCAATACATAAGAGTTAGTAAAGAGAAATTCCCTCTCCCTTTTCCCCAGCTATCTCGGTTAAGTAGCAGAAATTCGTGTTCCTCCAATTGACTGCCAGTAGCAATGTTTTTCTTCGAATCAGCGCTTTCAGTCAATAGAATGTCCCTCCCAATCAGCTCAGATTCCTCTCTCCTTCTATCCCCCCAACAGAGGCAAAACCTATCTTATATTGGACATCTCACCATAACCTTTTCAGCTTTCAATTTGACTTTTTTCTGTGAGCCATCAACCTCACTGGGTTCAAGTACCTTTAAAGTATCAAAGGGAGTCTCAGTTTTGTGTTTTCTACTTCTCCAGGCTCAGGTGGGCTTAACTGTACTCCACTCAGCTTCTTTCAAGCAGTAGGATGAAGTCTGGTTTGGTTTTGGTTCATTCCTTTTCTTTCTCTTTACCCATCTAATCTTCTCCTGTCTCAAAGCAGGTTCTTCCTTAGAGAAATGACTCACTTCTATCTTAGGGTGAGAACTCCAAATATATATTTCTTTTAGATGAGTCACAAATAGGCAATATACAAATGTTCCATTTTACCAAAAGTTCTAATTATGAGTTTTCTAGATACCAACTTAAGATTTTCATAACTGGTTATACATTAGCTATTGAGATATAAGATATTTCAGCCATTTTTGCGTTCAATAAAGATTTATTATTTGAGGACAGCTATGTTTTTCCTCAGGTTTTCTCAAAATTCTCTTTGTTTTTTAGGGGCTACTATTTCAGAAATTATCTCATTTCTTACAAATAACATTGTTCAACTCCAAAAAGATTTCATTTGAAGCTTAGGAGTAAAAGAGATACATGATTTCCCAAAAGCAAACTAGCACATTCCCCTTTACATCTTCAACTGTAAACCTAATTCATTGTTTACTTGTATAGTTTGTTTCAGAGAATCATACTCTGGATATCCAAATTCATGTTGAAATCTAGGCACTATACTATATTCAATCATTCAATCAATAAACATTTATTAAGCACCTCCTAGACATTCAGAATTGTGGTAAATTATTTATCTACTTGGTTTTTCCTATGTTTATGCACAGACCAAACTTCTTTTTATAATTGTCAATCTTTTCCAGAAGGATCTACAATGTCCTAGAGCTTAATGCAATCAATACAATGTTATCATCAAACAACAGAATCTGGAGAATGCAGAGATAGATATAGAACCATGACAAGGATAGAGCAACCAAAACTTTAGTTAAGGATACTTAACAATACCCAAAAGATGTATTTGTTTCCCATGATGTTTACTTAACTGTACATCAGAATTATTTTTTTGCATCTTCATTTCAAATAATTCTGCTTCCTTGTTTATTACTGGGCTGCTAATCTTGAGGGAGTCATTACTGTAGTAACCTTCTCTTAAGTTCTACCTTCCTCAACTGTCTTTTCTACCAATGGCCACCTCTCCTACCCAGGACCCAAGAGAAAGATGTTACTGGCTTATATTGTCCATAACTGAACTCCTTCCCTTCCCCCAAATGAATTTGCACTAGGTTGTCAATTTTTAGTTGATTAGAAAGGACCTCAAGAGTACATTTGCTGAAGTTGTGGGTCCTATCTATAATATACCTATTAAGGTTTTTTTCCCATCAACATTGAAAATCAATTCAAAATATTCAATATATTATTCCCAGCCATTCCATGCTCACTCACTCTCTTATATTGTTACTGATGCTCCATATATGAGAATTGGCTGGTTAGAGCTAGGACTGTAGTCCCTAAACAAAATTTAACTTTGGAAAGCAATTAACTAGCTAATCAAGGGGCAGACTGTGTTACTTTGGCCCCATTGGCACTATGACTTGATAATTTATCTTATCTACAAAGTGGAAAATATTTTCTATCCTCATTAATGAATAAAATTAGAATCATCGGTCTCAAGTGTTTCATGAAGACTGAATTTGTAATTACTATGCTCCTTTATTTAGTACATAATTCCATAGCCCCTATATTTTCCAAATTTTTTGAAAATATTTTAAATATTTGATATATAATCTGACTTATTTTTTTTTTTTGCTTTTGGCACCTATATTTCCCATGCTGTGCAAAGGTTTTAGAGTAAAATAATTTGGAAAGATCTTTTTCTTGTGACACACAAACGTAATGACAAAAATAAAAAGCCTCTACTCTATTGATCATTTGTCCTTCCAAATTCTTACATACATTTAGAATAAATGGAATCTGCAGAAAGGTGTGATTTTGCTCACAAACACCATATGTGTTTCCCTTCAGGAGTTTTAAGATACACTGGGGGGCAACATGAAGCAAAATGTATATTTCAGATGTATCATCTCATCCAAGTGAATGGCACAAAGCTTAGAGTCAAAAAAAGAAGTCAAAAATTAAGTGGGTGGGTATATAGAGATGGGAAAAAATGAAGTCTTTAATTGATAGAGAATGAGAACTGTGATTCCACCCCTAAGGGATTACTTATTACTCTTGACCCTGAATCTTCCTTGTTTTCTCAGAGTTCTTGGAGCCAGGTCTCTGGTGAGTTGAGGCTGTCACTGATGGCTTAGTGAGAAACTGGACAGACATCCAAAAGGGAAAGAAATGAGACCACCCAACTCACTCACATTTATGGCTATAGAAGAATTTTTTTTCTTTCACATGGGGAACAAATTATGCTCATTCTTAAGAATGTGCTTTTAACTAATTAAAGCAACCACATGTTCTCATTAAATCGTGTGCCACTAGATTGGGATGAATATACTCAGTCAATTACTAAATGGTAGTTTGGGGATGGTAATAGAAGGGAGGTATAGCCTAAAGACAATTTAACCCTATCACTAAACTAAAAGTGCCTTGAGATGAACTTTTCATGATTTGCAGGCAATGGCTTTTGGTCCCTTAAAATATTGCCAACACCCTTTTACTATTATCATCATTGTTCTTATTGTTGTTCAAGATAATGATGTACTATACTGCAATGTACTATATCATTGAAAAAATATAAGAATGATGGAAAAATAATAATAAAACAAACACTAACAACAATAGCAAACTTGCTTTGGAGTTTGAGATTTGGATTCTATTTGGGTCATTTCTTGTGTGTTCATGGGTACTTCAATTTACTCATCTATAAAATGAAGGGGATGGTTTTTTAATGTCCTTTCAAGTCCTAAATCCACAATTCTCTAATCCTATTGGTTTCTTGGAAAGTTTATGTCTGAAAAATGATTTATATTTTCATTCCAGCTGTGCAGGAGTTGCCGTGAAGGATTACAAGCAGCAAACCTTTTAGCTTCCTCCCAGTGCCAAGGAACACGGCATCCAAAGGACAATGACAACCAAGAGGCCTCAGCCAGATTTTGCATTTTCCCTGAAAAGAACTAGGTCCTGAGATTTGAAAGGGTTTTTTTTGCTTCTTCTTTTAATACTCTACCTCCCTCTGCTGTTATTACGGGGAATTTTTTTTTTTTTTTTTTTTTACAACAATGAGAAATCATGTACTAGCAGCATCGATTTCAATGCTCTCCCTGCTGGCAATTATGGGAGATACAGACAGCAAAATGGACAGTACCTTTATGATGGATTCGGACCCTGGGCGCTGCATGAGACATCATTATGTGGATTCTATCAGTCACCCTTTGTACAAATGCAGCTCAAAGGTGAGTGAGTCATGAGTTTTCTTCTGCAAGAGGATTCATATTTTCATTCCAGCTGGGCAGGGATTGCTATGAAGGATTATAAACAGCAAACTCTTTTGGTGATACGATCTGAATTAGGGGAAATAATCCACTAGATATAGAGTCAATGCTTTTGAGTTATCATATTAAGTCAGAGGTATATCATCAGACTAGCAAAACTCTTCAGTGGGGTCTGAACCATCCTAAAATGTAATTGAGAAATGTTTAACAAAATAGATAAAAATACAGCACAACATAACTAATCTTAAATGCTGAGTTTTAAGTCAATATGAAGCCAGCAAGAATCCATTTCTGCTTTGAGTTTAAGCAGTTGGTGTAAGCAACTAATACTCATGGTATGTCATGATAAAAAAGCAAATATTTTCAAAGAATTGATTATGTATTCCATTTATTATTGTTACTGCTTTGTCTATTCATTCATTCACTCAGTGGCAATTTATTTAAGAGTTTACTATATGCAAAATACTATATTAGTCACTGAGAACTGTTTTGCTCATTAAAAAGGAAAGATAGTGCAATGGAAAACTTATTGTGTAGAACCCAGAAACCTCCTTTCAAGTTTTAACTTTGACCATGATGATGACCTCAACCTCAGCTCACTCCTAATTTTGGAGTAAAAGAAAAAAATACTTGCATCATCTACCTCACATTTTGGGGCCGGGAAAGTGCTTTGTCACTTTAAGCTTTCTCTATTGATGTAATTCTGGACTACATACATCATTGTCTTATAAAAACTTAGTCTATTATACATCCTCTTTGACTCAGTCTCATGGAAAAGTTTGCAAAGGGGAAAGTCTTAGTGAAACTGCTTCGACACCTGGGAAGTCATATGTGCTATACAGAAGGGAGGAGGGATAAGGAGGAAGAAGCCACAGAAGTTAAAACTTGGTTTTGAGAAACTGTGATTTTAGTTTCACTTCAAGCTCTCTGCCACTAAATTTATGTAGCTGTACCTCTATTCTTTCAATAATGGAAATAAGAGTAATTCTGGCTGGACTTAGAGATTTTAATTTTTAGCTATTGTCAAAGACATAAACATTCTCCAATAACCATGGAAAATATTTTAGAAATTACTACTTTAATGATAACATGCAGTTGATATCAACCATTAAAAGTAAGGTCAAACTGATTTCTGTAAAGCATTCATATTTTTAATGGCTTGTCACTTTTTTCTCTGATTAGAATTTTAACTTTTCAAATGATTTAGTAGAATAAGGTGACATTTATTTTTATTTTTGGTGAAGCCAGATTCTGAGCTAATTGGCCATTATATTATTGGGTTATGTGGCTGTGGGAAAAGATACACATTTTCCACTCTAAGAAAAGCTCTCTGACTTTTATTTGTATTTGAGAGACTCAAAAACAGTGCCTAGAGGAACAAAATTAAAATTTTGCATGGCCACAATCCTTGTTAGGAAAATCTAACTAGAAGAAAGCGACAATAAGATAGAAAGGCATTTTTACAACAGTAATAGTTCAAAAATGACTGGCCTGAGTATGTCACTTGAGTATTTTATTTGCTAGTTTTTCCCATCACTCTTGCTGAGGCAGACAGCCAAACTATTTGAACTTTATCTTTTGCCTAAATTATTTTGATAAGATCATTGTGGGTAGACTAGACTTTATTTATCTTTACAAATAGCAGGTGTCCAATGGATATTCAATAAAAATTGAATTACATATGGGAAACTATGTATTCCATAAAGACCCTCAGAAAATCTCCCCTAGGTTTGAAATATTCAATGTGTCAGCATCTGTTGTAGCTAAAAAAGCCTCCACTTAAAGATTTGCTTTTAGCAATAAACTACAGGACACATTTACTTACAAACAGAAGGCATTTGGACAAACAGTGTAGCAAATAAATTAATTTTAAAAATACTTCAATATATATGTAGGGTATAATCTCCCACAGGTAAGGGAAAGTACATGAAGAGGACACATATACACACATGACCAAGGATGGCATACATATAAAATGAATATGTATGTACATATATACATATATATAATGTGCATGTGTTGCATATGTGTATATGCATATTTATTTGTATCTACCTATAATCTATCATATACAAATCACATATATAATTGATCATATTCTGAGTGTGTATGTGTGTGACTTCAAGTTTCTCTATTGATGTGATTATGGATTATGTCATCTTCTTATAAGGACTTAGTCTACTATATGCCCTACCTTACGCAATCTCATGGAAAAGTTTGTAAGGGAGAACCTTGGTCAAGAGGGCATTGACTTCTGGGAAGCCAAATATGCTGTACAAAAGGGAGAAAAAGTGAGGAAGCATGAATAGATAGAAATTTACATTGAGAGAGAGAGATGATAGATATAGTCTAGACAGATAAATATAAATCCAGTACAAAGGGATACATGGCATAAATCCATGTAAGTAGAGGCACATGTAAAAAAGTCATGAATATATGAGACACATTGACTAAGTCAACTCATATTCAAAGGGTTTCAGGCATTTCGATGTTCTTCAGTGATATCATCATGTTGCTTTCTGCTACTAAGCTGAGCATCTCATCTCTGTTCTATGTATAGTATTCACATTCTTCTGTGAGTATTTTTTACAGTATCTCTTGTCTGGTGGGTTTCTCTTTGCTATCATTTTATGAGTTTTGATAGCTCAGGACAATATTTGATAAAGTACAGAGACTAGAAAACCTCTCCCTAAGCAAATGCATCTAATACTTCCTTAGATCACAGTAGAACACCTAGCTAAGGACAATAGACCAAAACCAGAGAGAGGTTTAAGATTAAGAGATTAAGTTTCTTCTTTTGACCTCCTATTTCAATTCCTAATTCAAAGTCCATGATGCCAGATAACTAGCTGATTTAAGGTGAGAAATTTCTTGTAATTACAATTAAGCATTCTTAAATCTTAAATTGTAGTTTGGAAATTCTAATATAATTGTTGTCATTCACTTGGTTTCAGTCTTGTCTGAAAATCTGGCAAAGATATTGGAATAATTTGACATTTTCTTTCTAGATCATTTTATACTGAGGAAAACAGGGTTAAGTGACTTGTCTAGCTTCACATAGCAATTAAGTGTCTAAGGCCAGATTTGATCTAGGAAGACTCATCTTCTTGACTCCAGGCTTTGCATTCTAACCACTGTACCATCTAACTGCCCTTCTAATATATAAACCAAGACAAATCAATCACAATACCATGGAAACTGAGTGAAAACTAGGGCTTCAAAGCATACTTTGACCCTAAGACTCTCCCCAAATGACATAAAAATGGAATTGAGCAAGAAAAAAAGCTAAGCAAAAATAAGGTCATTGACCCCACCCCCTACTCCTCATTTACATTCTAGGTTTTATTTGGTATATTTGCTAACAACAAAATTCTTGATTCCGTGTTATATTTCGGTCAGCACAAAACTTTGCTGCCCTCTATCCCATTCATTTCTTGCTTTTCTTCCTTCCTTCCTTCCTGTAAAAACAAAAACAAAACATCAGTCCAATGCTAAAATGGTGAAGAGAAATTCTAGACTGAGGTAGAGGCATTTGGGAATTTAAGGGAAATGGAAAAGCAAGAGAAGCAATTAGATAAATGGTATATAGTTATACAGAAAAATACAATAAAAGCTCATTAATTCAAATTTACAATTTATAATCATTTAAACAGGAGCTAGGCTAAAGTTTGGCAAATTATTCTCTGAATAAATACTGCTAATGTGCAAATCAATGTATGATCTTATCAGAATGTTATTCAAAAATGCAGACTGCAACCCATCCACGCTTGTCGATCCTGTGTGATTTTTGTTCATGACATCCCACTATTTCACCACAAGAGCTCTACCCAATTTTCAAGATGGCTTAATTTCTCTTCACATTTCAAAAACACAATAGAGTATAGGCTATGCCTTAGTTAATTTTTGTTTTTGTCAGTTGACCCATCTCCTCTTTCACTCAGACATTTCTCTGATGACATTATTTCCGCTGCTTCTCCATAATTTCTTGTTTGTAAAATTTGGAAGCCTCAGTGCCCACCATGAGTTGATCAATTGTCATCTGGATGATACTCATTATCAATTCCTCAGAAATTGTAGGATTTTTAGTATTTGAAGCTATTTAATAACATCAGAAAATACTGATAAGCAGACATATATTATCTATTTCCTTCTTTAGTATTCTCTTTAGCCTTCTTGACCCTCTTTCACATCTCTCTTAGAGAAACACACAGAATCTGAACCTGAAGATTATTCTACTTCAAATTTTCCTCAATTTCTCCCAAATTCAATTTCTAGCCTTCTTCACCAGTCTAAAATCTTCCAGAACATCTGACAATTTTCTTTTCCTTCTTATCCATCTCAGGATCTTTTCCTATTACTCCTTCTACAACCCCCTTTTTTCCCACAGAAGCCAGCAATAGAATATCACAAAATTTACAGCCATATAAAATCACTGGAAGAATGTTGGCTTTTAAAAAATGGACATTTGTTTTGGAGAAAAATTTGGAATCATTAAAATAAGCTTGTAATTTAAAATCTTAACCCAACTCATAACCCTTTTTAGTGCCTACTCAAGACAGACAGACAGACAGATAGACAGAGAGAGATGAATGGCTAGATAGGTAATACATTTAGGTAAAGTAGATAAATTGATCATATATAGGTTGATAGATAATTAGATGGTTAGAGAGATAATACAGGTAAGTACATGGATAGATAAATAGTTGGGTATATAGATAATATAAAGATAGGTAGAGAGATTGATGATACTTCAATAGATAGGGAAATAATACATAGTTAGCTGGGTAGATAGGTAGATAAATAGCTTGGATCTTCTCTAACATACTCCATCTTCATCCTGAAGCCTCATTCATTCCTATAATTCACACATTGGAAGTACCTCTGCTCTTCCAACCTCTCCTTCCAGAACTTCTATTTAGGGAAGGTATTGAAAACAGACATGTCTCTTTCCTCTCTAGGTTTTACTCTGATATTTATCATGCCTCTGAGAAGAATAGTTGTACCTTTGTTGTTACTCCCCCCTCTTTCAGTTTCCTTTTATTTATTGTCTTTCCCCATTGAATTGTCTTGCTATTGTTTTTATACAAACTCCTTAAAAGCAGGAATTGTCCTATTTGTATTTTTATTATCTCCTTGTATTTTTATTCTCATCACTTAGCTCACTTCCTCACACATAGTAAGTGATTAATAAATGCTTGCTCAGTATTGTCACATACGTGCATATAAATACACACACACATGCACATGCACATCAGTGGTGAAGCTCAATAATTTATTCACCCATCTGTACATCAAGAATTTTTGAAATAGTGGACAAAGTTCTGTTTGAAAGGTAGGAAGACTTGAATTCAAATCCTGTTCTAGGTACTTAGCTCTCTAATCCCAGCCAAGTCATTTAACTTTTCAGCTCAGAAAGATTCATCTTCCTGACTTAAAATCTGGCCTCAGACATTTACAAGCTGTGTGATCCTAGACTTAACTCTGCCTTAGTTTCCTCACCTATAAAATGAGCTGGAGAAGAAAATGGCAAACCACTCCTGTATCTTTGCCAAGAAAACCCCAAAAGTAGTCATGAAGAGTTGGACAGAACTACACAAGAGCACTGAATACCTCATTGCTCATTACCTGAAGGCTAGATTGGTTACTTACATTTCTCCCTCCTCCAAATTTTTCAAGTATCCTTTGGGAGTTTTGGTAAGTCTAGACTCTGACAATGGCAGCAACCCTCACCAATGGTGTCTCCTTAATGTGCAGGAGTGCCCTGTACTCTAGTTCCATTTAACCACAGGAGAGTTTCTACAAAATAGTATTTACTTCTAAAGATATAATGACAAATATATAAACTTACTCCACAACACCTAGTGCTTAACTATCTATACTATTTTCATCTGTAGGGAGGGAAGGAGATTAATTTCATGGTTTAATAGAGCACAGTCCCAAATACTAAGCCCCAAATCTCCTTCAGGCTCTCCTCAAGATTATCTTGCCTGGAATCTTAGCTTCAAGTTCACCCCAGTTGGATTCTCAGGGTATTGCCACCTGCATCTGAAACTAAGAACAAATTAAGCAAAACAGAGAACTTGAGCCCATTTCTCAGAGTCGGGCGGGGGGGGGGGAGGAGGGAGGTATCTCTCCCTTCTCTCTCTCCCCTGACCCTGTTCCTGGTGCTCATGCCATAGTTGATCTTCAATTTGTTTGTGGTCTTCGATTTCGGGATGTAACAGAAAAGGGCTGTCCCAATCTGACAGTTTTGAAAGACAGCCTATTCTAGCTGTTAGTCAACTCTAATTTAAAATGTAAATTCCTCTATTTGGCACTTAAAGCTGAAGACAATTTAAAATTGGGAGAACATAGAAGTAAGGTGCTTCGAAGTCCAGTGATCTGTGAACTTTCTCTCACACACACACACATATATGTGTATATAGATACACATATACACATATAAGTATGTGTGTATATATGTATTTATGCATACATACATACATACATACATATATATATATTGCTTTACAAATTCTGAAACACTCTTATCAATGTTATTGTTGATTTTCTCTATATCTCTCACATTCTTGCCCTTGCCTTCATTGGTTATGTCTACCACCCTGAATCAATCCCTTATCATATCTCACCTGGACTATCTCCTGTTTGGTCTTCCTGTATCAAGCTTTTCCCCTTCTTAATTTCCTGCTCAAAAAGTTTAAATGACTTCCTGTTCATTTTAGAATAAAATATACATTCTTCTATTTGACATTTATGGCATTTCACAATTTGACACAAACTTACTATCATAGACTCTTTTACATTCTCTCCTTCATACATTTCCTTGTTGTTTGTCCATTCCCCATTTCTGTGTTGTTTGCATGACCCGAAGCTGCCCTCCGTTATCTCTACCTTTTAGGGCTGCTAATTTCCTTCAAAACTTATTTTAGGTATCATCTCCTAAATCAGAACCTTTCTGTTTCTCCCATTTGCTAATGCCCCCAGTCATCCTGAAATTAAATCGTATTGATTTAGTATATATTTTGCATTTAGTTATATGTTAGGCAGTCACTCAGTTAATAAATATTTATTAACCACCTACTATGTTCCAGGAAATGTGCCAAGCACTGGGGATACACAGAAAAGACCATCCCTACCTTCAAGGAACTCATAGTCTATTAGTGGAGACAACATGCCAACAACTATGTACAAACTATATGTAGGATAAATAGGAAATAATCAACATACGGAAAGCTCCAGAATAAAATGAATCCAGGAAAGGCTTCCTGTAAGCAGAAAAGTTTTATCTGTTGCTTAAGAAAAACAGGGAAGCCAGGAAGTGAAGATGAGAAGGGAGAGCATTTAATGCTTCAGGACAGTCATTGAAAATACTCAGAAATAAAATACTACTAAGAAAAGAAAACACAGAGTTAGGAGATAGAGTATCTTTTTGAAGAAAAACAAACTTTTTGAAGGAAGGGACTAATGTTTTTTTTTTCCTTTTAAAATCCACTGCCTAGAACAGTACCTGGCATAAAGCAGGTATTAATAAATAATTACCTTTATAAATGATTGAGTTCCTACAGTTTTATTCCTACTTATTGGTCACTGAATAAAAGAATTAACATTTAGGGTATCAATGATTACATTAATGTTTATATGAGGTATAAAAACCATATTATTTTCATTACTCTCTACCCTATTTTTTCTGCAACTCTACTAACATTATTGAAATTGAAAAAGGTCATACAGAATAGAAAGCTGTTTTGTATTTTTCTTTTTCTCATAGGTTTCCATTATGAAATAGTTCCTCACCAAAGGGTCAGCCTATTGCTGACAAACTTTTCCATGCTTAGCTAAACTGCCTGGAAAACAGATTTAGTCTATTCTTCATGGTAGTATCTGCCAGAGTTTTGTTCCCCTTACATAATCTCCAAGTGGGTATTTACATTATGGTATGGTATGCCACACTACAATGACATGTTTAATTTGGTAGGACCTTCTCCCCTCTGTGTAAATAGTAAAAGTCAAAATCATTTTAAAATGAGAAAGTGGGAGAATGTTTGAAATTATTAAAAAGACCAAATTATTCTCAAATCTTGTTTCCTAGGAATGTTGGTGGAATAATACTTTTATGCAAATTATGCCATTATTTGTAGATTATTCATATCTAATCATTAAAGCAGGATTGTCATAATGTCTCCTTTTGGAACACTGATTTGTATTTCTGTATGTGCTAATCTTAGAAGTATTAGAATCTTTTTTATTTTTAAAATATTTGGTAACAGGCTTTTTTACTAATTTTTGGTCAACCTTTTTTCAATTGAATGAATTCATTGAATTGATGAAGTTTTTTTTTTTATTTTATAGAGTTGGGGCTTCATGGATGTTTTATCTAGAAAAAAAGCAATATGTTTTGCCAGGAATCAACTGACAGATGTCCTAGAGAGGTGGATAGAAGCATCTTAAAACTTCCATTGGTTTTCCCAAAACAAAATGTTTTTCCAATCATCATGCTCAAGGGAAATTCATTACACATACTCTAGAAATATCCATGGCTGGCAATTAGTTTGTTAGGTTCACTGTCTTATCTTGATCATCATGTCCTTCTCCAAGGAATTCCAAGGAATTTAAAAAAGAAAAGAAAAATTATAACCAGCCTCAAGGAATGGGATGATTAGCTGCTGAAATGAAGACATCAGTGCCTGACCTTTTCACTATGATTTACTAAAAATTTAATGTTATGTCCATTTCTTTTTCTAGCAAGGAGAAATAAAATGCTCATGAGATTCCACATATGGCCACAGAGAACACATGCTAACTTAATGGTAGGTCTTCAGAAAGGATAAGTGGAAGACAGCAGAATAGAGTTATTCTCTTGTCAATGAAATAAATTAATAATAATGATAAATAGCTAGCATTTACATAGTACCAATTAGATGCTAGATGATACTGTGCTAAGTGCAGCTAGGTAGAATATTGGGTAGAGAGCCAGAACTGGAATCAGGAAGAACTGAGTTCAGATCTAACTTCAGATGCCTATTGGCTGTTTTACTCTGAGCAAGTAAATTAACCTCTATTTGACTCACTTTCCTCATCTGTAAAAACAGAAATAATAATAGCACCTACCCCAAAATTGTTGTGAAGAACAAATGAGAAATGATAACCATAAAGTGCTTATCACAGTGCCTGTCATATTATAAGTATTACATAAATATTTAACAATAATTAATAATTAATTAATATTATTGTTGCAAATATTGTCTCATTTGATCCTGTAACAATATTACATTTTTAACTACTTTTCACTAGGTAAGTTGGAAGTTTATTGGATAGAACATGGAAATTGAAGTTCAGGAAGATATGGATTCAAATCCGCCTCAAATACTAACAGTGTGACCCTGGCTAAGTCATTTAAATTTTCTTTGTGTCAGTTTTCTCATCTGAAAAGTGAGGATAATAATAGCATCTACCTTACAAAGCTTATTATAAGGATTATGAGTTAACATATATGAAGCACTTTGGAAATCTCAAATCAATGTATGCTCATTATCATCTTCATCATTTTTTATTACAGGCCCTTTATCCTGGTATTCAAGACCCTCCTCAATCTGGCCATAACTAATTTCCCATTACTTCCTTATACATATTTTATGTTGCATTCTAACTGAACTACTGCTTCTTCAGTCTTCTCCTGCCTTCTTCAATCTAAATGCACTTTCTCAAACCACCCTCATATGCAGAACCCTGTGGTTTAATGGATCAGAGCCTGCTTTTACAGCTTTGGTCCCTTTGGGAATTAATTCCTATCTCTTAGTTATAAACCTTCAATATCACCAAATCCTCAAAAAAGACCCCCAGTGCCTAGAACATAGTGTGATGTGGTGATCAGTCACTCTCTGTTCATGTTTGACTCTTTGTGACTCCATTTGGGTTTTTTTTGGTAAAGATACAAACATGGTTTGTTATTTCCTTTTCCATCTCATTTTAGAAATGAGGAAATTGAGGTAAACAGGGTTAAGATCTTATCCAAGGTCACGCAAGTGTCTGAGGCCAGATTTGAACTCAAGGCTTCATATCTCTGAAATCAAGGGATCCTCAGTGTGTTAAAGTAAGTCTAGAGAGAATTCTGATATTTAAGTTCAGGGCTCTAGCAAAGAACTCGACATAGAGGCACTTTAAAAAATTTTATAGATGGATTGATTCATCCATTTCCACAGTGTTATAGTTTGCATCCTCTTTGACTTATTTTCCTTGGCTTTTCCCTCCAGGCACATCATAGATGCCCCATCCAGAGTACAGAGATTTATATCCACCCTATGTCCAAGTGAGTTGTATAGGTGTTCAGGGAAGACTAGCACCTCTGGTGTGAGAGCTTGCGGAGCTTACTAAGCTCTTTTTATGACTGCTCAGCCAACTTTGGTGTCTACTTGTCACCCAGCTCTCACCTGTGATTGCAAGTAGTAAGCACAGTAGCCACACCCAGTAATTATCACAGAAGACCAGCTAATCCAGATTTAATGTGGTGGTTCCCAAGTCTCAAGTGCCTGGGTGAGTTGGAGCAATGTCCACCAGTGGAATGGGCAGATGAGAACAGTTTATTCCAGTGACTATGAAGGCAGCTGAAGCAGTCACTGTGGAGCACTTAGAGCTTGGTCAGACATCAGACACTGAGGTTGTCCACAGTATCCTGAGCCATCTTCAGTCATCTTGCCTGTTCCCTTTTCACTGGATTTTCATGACTCCAGAAGAGAGACCGAGGTTGATGACTTTGGATAACTCTGCATCACTTAAATCCCACTCACACACAAATCAAGATGGCATCCCATGATGTCACTAGTATTCTTCAAAAAAAAATGAACTACAAACAACAAAAATTTAAGTGAATATCAATTAATTTACAACAACTTTTCTCTCTCCCCCCTTTTTTTTCTTTATTAAAACAAGCGATAGCTCCCTCAGTGGGGGAGGCTAGAAGGTATACTTGAAAATGGAGGTAATGGAAAGATAAAGATAACAATAAAATGTTTTTCAATGTAAATAAAATCATCCCTTGGGTGCAACTCTAGATCTAGTTTTTCATCCACCTAACATGACCTGGATTAGATACTGATAACTTTCCAAATATAATGTGTCAATTTAGTGGTCCTTCTTTTGATATACCAGGAGTTGTGGAAACTAGGGTGATCATCTTACATTGACTTTTCTGAGTAGATAATAGAGAATAATTATCATGACAGTTTTTGTAAGAGGAAGTGGTGGAAGACCATGATTCTCACAAACATTGATACATTGTGTGTGAGTAGCCATAACATAAGCAGCCTGCATGCCAGCTTTGGCACATACACTATATAGCTGACAACCTCTGGTAAAGATGCATCGAGATCTGTTATGGTGCTTCCTTTAGAATTTGATGAACTAGTGACTGTCCAAAACATTTATTTAATCCAGCATTTAGAAAGAGAGGGACAAAAGGAGAGCACAAAAGGCAAGAAGAAAATAACTGCAATTGTCAACATTGCAGGGGGGGAGAGGGGCTAGGGAATTCATAAAGATTCTTTGACAAGCTCCCCCAGAACTTATTACACTATCACAAAAATTTATCTGTTCCTTCTGGATTTAATGGGTAGGATTTCTACATCCCTGGAAACTCCAGGCATCTCTCTTTCTTCCCCACCTCCTCAGCTTTATGAATGCTGAAAAGAGTAGATGTTTATGAACACTTGGAGAGGTCTTGCTTTGGTCTAATTGATTTTCCTGTCCCTGAGGTCATAGGCAGGTGTCCACCATCAAGGTTGCCTGGGAATGGAAGTTTGTAGTCCAGAAGGTTATGGAAAAGAAAGTGGATATTGGAGGGGAGGCAGAGATGAGACAAAGATAAAAGGCAGCTTTGTGAGAGACAATGGGTTTGAAAAACCAATATGGTACTTTAATTTATCAAGATAGAACTGCGTGAAAAGCCAGAGTAAAATGAAAATACGTTTCATAGCTTATTTTTGCTATTATTATGGCATATTATGTTATTATTATGCTGTTATTCTATATAGGAGAAATAAATTAAATTGGTCTGTCACCATTTCTTCTTCACAATTATTTTAGTTGAGTTCTAGTATCTTCTGTTTTTTATGTGGTTGCTAAGTGATAGCTTAATTCTTTGTGTTATCTCCCAGATAATAGTGTTAATGTTCTGCATTTACTATAGTTATATCATTATCCAGAGGAAATATAAAGAGGGGAGGACAGTTAAAGGAGGTCATTAAGGGCTGTGACTAAGTGAAGCACATGGTACCACTGAAATTTCTTTGATTTAAGACATGGAGGGGGGATGGTGCAAAGCTGAGAGACTCGTGAACAGGTAAAGGTCAAAATTATAAGACAAATGAGGCAAGATCTAGGACCGGATAGATGAGATCTATCATGAAACTGAAAGAGCTGTAGGTAGATCTTTTAAGTGCCTACTAAAATTCCATCTTCACCAGGAAGTCTTTCTGGACTGCTTTCAAATCTTTTTCTTCCCTTTCTTAATTATTTCCTATTTATCTTATTTATAGCATGTTTGTACATATTTGTTTGCTTGTCTCTCTCACTTGATTGGATCTCCTTTCTTTTGCCTCTTTTTGTATCCCCAGCCTTAGCCCTAGCACCTAGTAAGTACTTAATAAATGTTTATTGATTTACTGACAGATAAAATCTTAAATAGTTAAAATTAAGTAAAATTAAATAGTTAAATTGGAGTTAAAGTCAAAATTAGTTCACAATTTGATCTAAGAAGGTACTTCAGGCAGCAATAGTTTGATATCAGGCAAACAATAGTTTGAATGAAATAACTCAATTCCATTAGACAAGCATTTATTAAGTGCCTACTATGTACCAAGCACTGTGCATACAAAGACAAAAATTGGATATAATTTATATTCTACTGGGAGAGGGGGACAATGTGTTCACAGAAAAGTATATTTAAAATATATACAAAGTAATTAGGAGATGGGAAAGGAAGGCAGAAATAAGAGGAGCAGAAAATGCCTAGTATAAGGTTGAGCTTTGAATGGATTTAAGGATTCCAGGAAGCAGAGGTGAGAGAACTCTCCAGGAATGAGGGACAAATATAAAAAACAAGTTATCCCAATTTACCATTCTTGTTTGAGTTGTGAACCTAAGCAGGCAGTCAACCCACTCTCCCATTTCTTTTGGAGTCCTTGCAGCTGGAAAGCTCCTATTAAGGTTATTGCACTCCCTAGCATTTTCTAGACAAGGATGTTGTTCTCCCTTTTCCAGTCTTTCAGCATTAATCTTGTTCTCCTGGAATGTCTTTAAAATAAGTTTAAAAGATAATTTATAGGGGCAGCTAGGTGGCGCAGTGGATAGAGCACCAGCCCTGAAGTCAGGAAGACCTGAGTTCAAATCTGGTCTCAGACACTTAACATTCCCTAGCTGTGTGACCCTGGGCAAGTCACTTAACCTCAATTGCCTCAGCAAAAAGCAAAAAAAAAAAAAAAAAAAGATAATTATAACACCTATACTCTTCAACTCAGAGCTCCCAATGCTAGGCATGTTCTCCAAGAAGAAAAAAACAAACAAAAACAAATGGAAGAAAAGGTTCCATAATACACCAAAATATTCATGGAGTACTTATTGTGGTAGCAAAGAATTGGAAATAAAGTATTATATTTAATACTTTAAAAAAATTTAATAATTTCATATTTATGAAATATTTATGGTCTCTTACCTCTAAAGTAATATTGCATATGTTGTCAAATAGTCAATGTGTTATTAGGTTTTATTTAACTGCTCTGTCCATCTCCCAACTTTAAATTTTTGTCACAGGGATAATTGGATGGTCACATGGGAGAGACATAAAAGGTATTAGTGAAAAAAATAATAATAATAAAATATAACAGCTACTGACTTTCTAGTGGGCTCTATTAATTCTTTCATTATTTTCAGGTGTGCATCCTTAATGTGCTGATTTAGATACTTCCACTTTTGTCTAGGATTTCTCTCATTTTCTGTCTGGTTAGAAACACTAATGTGAAACATAAGAGTGTCTGAATGTGTACAGTCTCTTTGGGGGAAATAAACTCTTATATCGATTGATTTTAACATTTTGTTGTGTTCAGTCTTTTCAGTCATGTCTGATTTTATGAAACTATTTGGAGTTTTCTCAGCAGAGGTGCTTGAGTAGTTTGTCTTTTCCTTTTCCATCTCCTTTTATAAATGAGGAAACTGAGGCAAATAGGGTTAAGGGACTTGTGCAAGGTCACACAAGTAGCAAGTGTTCCATAGCTCTTTTTTTTTTTTTTAATCTTGGTAATCACACATATAATGCAGATGCAAAAGATGGAAATTTTGGCAAATTAGGTTGATTACTTCCTTTTCTCTCTTTCAGATGGTGCTGTTGGCAAGGTGTGAGGGGCATTGTAGCCAACCCTCCCGTTCAGAGCCTCTTGTCTCCTTCAGCACAGTCCTGAAGCAGCCCTTCCGCTCTACCTGTCACTGCTGCCGGCCCCAGACCTCCAAATTGAAAGCCCTGAGGCTTCGTTGCTCTGGGGGCATGAGACTCACAGCTACCTACCGGTACATCCTCTCCTGCCACTGTGAAGAGTGCAGTTCCTAAGACTTGCCCACTGAAGGCATACTTTAAGACTGGCTGGCATCCTGTCTGCAGCTGTGGGATTCTTGAATCCCCAAAGGACAGATGGTTGCACGACTCAGCAGGATAATTTCCCTCACTTGAGGCACCAGGAATAGAAAGGGAATAGAGAGAGGCAGGGAAGAAGTAACATTTATGACTTGGTTGATTCATGTTCTACTAACAGACATTATGCATTTGGTCATCAGGAGGAAAACACTGGGGATCGGTTTTGGTACCTCCCTTGTTTCCTCCTCCCTTCCCCACTCTACCTCCCCTTGGACCAAGTTCTTTAAGTAGTTGTTAAGATTCATCTTTTCTTCACTTTGCTCTGAATGCTCTCCACCCCAAGCACTAGTGGGGAAAGCAGGCAGACAAATGATAAGCTGTCACTCATCAGAAGATCCCTTGGAAGAAATGACATTGGGCACAAGGAGATCCAAGACTTGTCTATGGAGTCCTTTTCTATTGTTGACCTTTCATCTCCATGTTATATTGTTCTTGATTATGATTGCTGCTGCTGCTGCTGCTAAAAGTTGTCCCTTGTCTATTCCAAATACCAAGTATGTGGACATGCTTGACCAAGTTTAGCTGGCATTAAAAATAATTAACAAGAAAACTCAGGCTCTCTTGGAATGCTGGAATATCTAGACCGTGAAAACAACCTGGCTCATTTAGGAATGGCTTAGGGCAATCCAATGATCTATATTGGGGCATTTACATATAGGATATCTTAAATAAATTTTGACTGTCATCAATCAAATGAATATAAGGGCAGAATTTCAGACCTGTACAGATGCATGTAGAATAGTTACATTCATGTATTGAGATGCTGTAATTTCAGATATCAACCAATATGTATATGCATTATGGCTTAAACAGCTATATTTGTATGTTCTTCTAATCTCCCTTTTGTCTAGTGGGATCTAGCGTCTCTAGCAGAAGCCAAACTGGAGGCCTAACTGAGTTAGTATTTCAGCTTTTGAACCTACAGATGCTTTTGATCCTCAAGACAATTATTTCAGCCAACTGGAGGTACTATCAGATCTGTTAAATCAGAAATGCTTAATTTAAGCAAAAATAAACTCACTTATCCAAATACCTAATTTTACAGATGAAGAATCTGAGATCCACAGATACTAAGTATTTGCCCAAGGTTATGTAGTCACATGGTGTTCTTTCTGTATAAAACTATCTCCCACAATGGTTTCCTTAGTCAAACTATTATAGAGTTAGTATATCATTCAAGTTTGAGTCTTAAAATGCAGTAAGTCTTTGGTGGACCATAAAATCTATTTTAAAATACTTTACTAATTTAATAATTAAAATAACAGTTTAAAAAGTTGAAATAAGACATAATTTGTTTTTTTTCCTGCAAAATTAACACAGAAAATAAGCCAAAAGGCATTCTCACAAGACCGAAAACCCTAAAATGAAGCTGTCACCTCCCCCTCCAAAGGTCTTTTATTATTTCAAGCTACAGGAAAACCCTGACCTTCTTAGGGAGCCATTTTAGATCATCTGCCAGTTTCAGGGGTTCTTAACCTTTTATTGCATCATTGTTTTTAAATGCATAAAATAAATATGAAAGATCACAAAGCAAATCAAAGTAAAAGGTGAAAATAAAGATGTATTTTTTTTAATCCATTTAAGGTCACAGAGTCCCTGACACTTCTCCATGTTTACTTTGGCAAGTCAGTGGACTCCAGGTTAAGAACCCCTGCTAGAAAAACTGGGTGAGACAGCCCAGGAAAAAGGGAAATAGAAGTGAGGGCAGGGGGAGAAGTAGAAGGGCTCCCCAGAAATAGCTCCACAGCTGCAGACAGAAACACAAGCCCACCCTCAGAAATCCCTATGTAAAACAAGTTCATTGACTCTTCCCAATGATATTTCTTTAGCCCAGTATCAATCACCCTTCACTCCAGACCAATACAACCCCTATCATTCAACCCTATTTTCCACTCAATGACCTGTCATAATGTGCTCCATAATATCTAATGCACTTACTTACTTGACATAGATACTGGCTATTGTTATTTACCCTTCATTCTCAAAAAAGATCATGACATCATTGAGGTGATACCATGACATGAAAGTGAATTGGATTCAAATGAGAGAGGTCTGTGAAAAGCCACCAGCTTCACTTTCCCCTCCAGACTGATCTGCTTCCAGTAGCAAGATATAGATCAGGACAACTGGAATTAGCCCTGGATGCAGTGGGAGATGACTTTTTCTTAATAAACTAAAGTCTTTAATAACTCTAAATGTGACAGAGGCAATGCCCAACCAGTGATTAAGGCTAGCTAAGAAATAAGGCAGAGAATGGCCTCTTTCACCTAGTCAAAAAAAAAAAAAAAAAAAAAAAAAAAAAAAAAAAAAAAACCTTTAAGGGGAAGACTCTCAGGTTTTCTATCTGAAACAAACAATTCTATTTACATTCACTCTCCTTTGCCAATTAGCTGGTTGTGAGTGAAATTTCAAGCTTGTTTTTTTTTTTTTTCTTTTCTCTTATCAAGCAACCAGGGAAATATTTTTCAATCCATGAAAAGAGGGAAGAAGTGTGTACTAGGACACATAGTAGAGATTAATAGTTTATATTGTGTGTATGTGTTTGTGTGTGTGTGTGTGTGTGTTTATGAAGGGGTGGGGGTTGATAGACTCACAAAGTTTTGCTTTGGGGCTAGAAATGAAAGTGAATGAGGATAGTTTTCAAAATGGGAAGGGTCATAGGATTTTCAAGAAGAGAACTGATGTCCAGAAGTTCACTAATTCACACTCCAAGAGCCTTTTAAACTTTACAGAATGCGTTCTTCACAAAAGTCTCCTAAACTCTCTTGTCCTCTCCTCACCTCTCCCCTTTTCGTATCAGATGTCAGATTAAGGACTAGAATATTAGTTTCCTGGCACTAACATCAATACTCTTAACATTTTAATTAAATAATACTAACAACAATAATAACATTTTCAAAACACTTTAAAGTTTGCAAAGTTCTTTAGACACATTTCCTTTGATATATTCACAAGTCTGTGATGGGTACTATTATTAACTTCACACTGAATCTCAGAGAAATGAAGGAGCTCACAGCTACACATCTAATAGTATTTAGGAAAAACTGAAACCAGGTCTTCCTAACTTCAACTGCAGGATGCTATCCTTTATGCCATTCTGCTTGTAAACAGCTATTGTGCTGCCTTTCAATTCCTATTCATTCAAGGATATGTGCATTTCAAGAATTATCTGAAGAACTACCAGGGCATTTGCAACACAAAAGCTAGTGGTCCCAGAAGAGAATTCCGTGATATTGCTCAGCACTACCAGAAGTAACCCTATTCAAAATGATTAGTACAGGCACTAACTCCTTGAACATTTCAAATGACTTGTCAACAAAATTCCAAAGTGAGCTACATCTCATATACAGACATGTCTTTCAAGTACTGATGTCACATATACAGAAGGAAATGATTATATTTTGAACTTAAAATTTTCGTTATAAATCAACAAAATGAATATGTATTTTTCCCTTGAGCAGGTCCAGAGTATGATCTGGTAGGAGTTGTGACTGTGGTGTCTTGGTGGTGTTAACCAGAGCATCATAAGAGTGGGAAAGATGAGCAGGAAAAGAAATTTTATATAGGAAATTCAGTAATATGTCATAGAAAAAAAGAGGTTGAACAAATAAAGGGTTCGGTACTATATGAATGACAAAAAAAACTCTCTTGAGGAGAAAAGAACCTTTCATACTATCTGATGTCAGGATGTAAGATTCTATAAGGAATTCTACTACCAGATTTGTAAATTTGGACTTAAACATAAGGGACTTTGAAAATATTTGCATGAAGTATTAATGAGCATAGAAATGTAACCCTACATTTGTTAATTTGTTAATTGGGGTCATATACCAAATAGGACATAAATAGCCAATAAGCATTTATTCAACACCTTCTTTGTGCCAGGCATTGTGCTAAATAAAGGGATATAAAGAAAATCAAAATTCAGTTCCCTCTCTCAGAAATCTAATGGAGGAAGACAGCACATGAAAAGAAGTGAAATGGAAGGAGGAATGGGAGAGAGACAATACATAGTGCCAGACATTATGAAGTTCTACAGACAGATGGGAAATTATGGGAAAGCTGCTTCCACTCCCTTTCTTAAATAGAGGATCTGGTAGAGTTTTCAAAGGTCCACTCTTTACCTCCTCATATCAGAAAAAAGGAGATCCAGGGTCAAAGGATATTGAATAGATGTGAGTTTTCAGAGATGATGCAATCTTATAGGAAGATGAGTTACAAAGACTAAGATGAAGTTCTGGAGAACAGTCAACTGGGAAATTATGAGGTGACTACCCTGGACCGGCTAAGACTCTACTTATGAGTTAAAACTCATTATGATTTTTATACAAATGGCATCAACATTTTTACCATGATACATTTTAGGGAAAGCAGAGGAAAGCACACTACATTTAGACCAAGAATTCCTGGATTCAAATCCCTGTTCCCCTACTTTCTCCTTATTTGCTTTTAGAAAATCATGAGACTCCTATGAGCTTCCATTTCCTTATTAATAAAATGAGGATAATGACACTTTTACAACCTTTCTAAAAGAGTCACAAAGAGTAGAGTTTTGTATATTATGAAGTATATAAATGTGAGTCTTTATTATTTATGATAAAATTAACTAGACAAATTTCTTCCTTAGAATGGTTTATAAACTGAACTCTATTTGTACATTAAGCAATAATACTCATTTGCTTACATAATATTCTGTTCAAACTGTGGTCCACTAAGAATAGGACATCTTTTTTATTGGTAAGACAGAACACTCAGGTTTTGATGCTAGTTTTACCATGAATCATCTATATGAACTTGGGAGAGTCCCTTAAACTTTCTAGATTATCTAGTTGTGTGACCCTGGGCATGTCACTTAACCCCAATTGCCTCGGCAAATAAATAAAAACTCTCTAGAGTTTTTCACCTCTATAAAATAAAATGGAATAAGATGATCTCTATAAAGTCTAATCCAGCAAGAGTCTTCAGCTATATAAAGCTATGACATTTCTGTCCCTTTTTACAATTAGAATTTTTACTAATTACATATTAGACTTTTTCTTATCTAATTTTGGTTCTACAAATCTCCTTTTGAGATCCATTTTTGGCAACTATTGGACCTGAAAAACATGGCATAAGACAATAAAATGATACTTTTCAGATATCCTTTAATCTTAGAGATTATCTAATTCAGATGAAGAAACTAAAGTTGCTTATGATTCTTCCCATGTGGCAGCTCCTCTTGGAGAAAAAGTTGAGGAAATTAACCTTCTCCTAATGTCCAAATTCCCCACTTGACACTCAAATCTATATGCTTTATATTTCAGCATACACCATCTTGGGTTTTGATATTACATCATTACTTAGCCATCTTAAATAGATAGAAATATATGAGCATAGTAGTACCATAATTCATTCACATATATATATGCATAAATGTATATATATACATATATATATATATATATATATATATATATATATATATTGCTGAGGCTATTGGGGTTAATGGCTTGACCAGGGTCACATAGTTAGTAAATATTAAGTGTCTAAGGCTGGAATTTGAACTCAGATCCTCCTGACTTTAGGGCTGGTGCTCTCTCCTCTGTACCATCTATCTGTCTCTCACATATATCTTTTCAACAAATTTCTATATAATTGAGATATCCTCCTATATTCCTTGAATAAAAAAATATAATTCTTTTCAGGATAATATTATCATCCAATAAATAAAAGTGAGTAGGTGATATGTAGGATAATAATTGGTTTGTTCTGGGCCTCAGCAAAATAATAATAATAATGATTGGCTTGTTCTATCCACATTAATTTATCTATGTAGTAGGGGCCTATTGGGTCCTTTCTTTATTCCTTACACTCTTGCTACACCCTCAATATCAAGCCTAATTTGAAATTATTAAAGTACTAGGACATGAAAATCTCAGCTTTGTCTGAGAATGCCTCAGAGCATTCCTCTCTGTCATCTTTTTGCTTCAATTGCTTTTCAATTAGCAATAATTGTTCTTCAGATTAATCTCATAGACTACAATACTGCCACTATGTAAAGCTTAACTTACATCAACCTTTGCAGTCTCTGAAGTGTGCACACTCCTGGCCATGTCTGGTAAAATGGAAACAAGCTATATAAACTATTCCTTATTTGGTCCCTACATTTAAGGGTTTATGCTGATGATTCATGATTAATTTTAAATTCAAGACCCTTCAGAAAAGAACTGGAGGCATGTGGTTCACAATAATAACATTGTATTAACATATATTTAGTATTTACTATAGATTGCATTTGAACAATAGCATGCTGCCCAAACTACTTCCCTTGTGACATCATTGGAAGAAAAAGGCTAAAATAAGAAAAGATTAGTGCTCAAGTGACCTCCCAGAAAACAAGCATCATTTAGCTTGACTGCATAAGTAGGACGTGCCAAAGCATCTAAAGTAGTTCAAAGACTTATATAAGACTCCTGAAAATTCATGGTGAGACAAGTCTCCCAAAGAGCAAAAATGCCCAAATTTTTAGAAATGATTGAAAATTTTCTGCAAATGAGAAGTCAACTAGAGCTTAAATTTGATGCCTGGAAAGATACGAGATAAATTGTCCATTTGTCAATTGTTAATTGACAGTCAACTTAAAGAGTTTAATGTACTAGTTGCAAACATGATATTGTGGGGAATAGATAGTTTCATTTCAAAATATGGTGGAAAGAATCCTGCACCTTCAACACAGCAGCAGTCTAGTATTTTTAGATCTGACTCTGCCATTAATTTAATATGTGAGCTTGGGTGAGTTTTTTTGTTTCTCAGTTTCATTAACTATGAAAGAAGGGGTAGGGACTGGATGATCTTTAATGTTGCAGTTCTAACATACTATGAAACCCTCTCTATATAAATATTAACATGCATTTATACCTTTGTTCATGTATGTCAGTATAAGTAATAATAATAATCAGTGCTTTAAAGTATACAAAGCCTCTTCTTCCCAAAAATCCCATGAGGTATATAATGCAAAAAGTTTTACAGATAAGAAAGCAATTAATTTGCCTGATGTAATACAGAGACAGAACACCTAAATGGCACCATAGTGCACACAGTGCTAGGCTAAGAAGTCTCACTAGAAGTCAGGAAGACTCCTCTATCTGAATTCAAATCCAGTCTCCCTTACTGGTTGTGTGATCCTAGGCAGGTCACTTAAACCAATTTCCCTCAGTTTCCTCATATATAAAATGAACTGGAGAAGGAAATGTCAAATCACTTCATTATCTTTGTCAAGAAAATCCCAAATGGGGTCACAGATTGTCAGACAAACCTGAACAACAATAAGAAAAAATATATTAGCAGAGCCAGTAATACAACATTGGACTTTTGAATCTAAGACAATGATCTTATACTAGATTTCCAAATACCATAGAAGTTATTAAGTCTACTCCTCTTCTTTTACAGATGAGTAATCTGAAATTCAAAAAGGTAAAATTATACTCAAAGTACTAAGAAAGTTAGTCCTTAACAGAATTAACATTTTAACCCAATTTCTTTGATTTCAAATATAGGCTTCTTTCAATGGAATACTTCTCATGTGTATATGTATCAATTTCTTGTGCTTAAAGGTGTTTAAATTCTTTGAAAAACTTCTTTTTATTTCTTCAATTGGTTCAACCAATATACAGAACCCTTTTCCCCTTTTCCTCCTAATAGTTACTCTTCACTCTTTTTTCAAGAGCTCTTTCATATTTGGGGAAAGAATAAGCATTTATATAGCACTTACTATGTGCCAGACACTCTGCTAAATTCTTTAGAAATATTTCATTTTATACAACAACTATGTAAGGTATACATTGTCCTTGTCACTATTTTCAGTTGAGAAAACATGCGCAGGGTCAGAAAGCTAGTGAGACCAGATTTGAACTCAGTTCTTTTTGATTTCAGTCTCAGGGCTCTATCCACTGTCCTGCCTAGCTGCATTTATTGTTAATGACTTGAATTGGAGGCACCATCAAAGGATCAGAGATTGTTTTTGCCAAATTATAGAACATGTGAGATATGGCAGTGCTTTATCAAACTCAGTTTCAGATAACATACGTTTTTGTTAGAGAAAACTATTTTTATAACTTGGTATATTCCACTTCAAATTTGTAAACATGCCTCCTTTTCATTTAGTTCCATCTTCCTGTTTCATTCTCTTCCATAATTGAAAAATTCTAACATAACAGATGGACATGCATCTTTGTTGTGGCTATTGAGTGGATGAAAGTCATTCCTTTTGTTATCTACCCTGAGACTTTGTCTCCAGCTCAGAGGTTTATGAAACACGTGATGAATAAACACTTGTAGGAAGATTATTCATCTTAAATTAAGTAACTTTGGTTTTGTTCCAGGAAAGAGAGAAATCACACATCTGAATTGTAAAAGACATGCAGAGATTCTTCTGCTGCATCCAGGCTTCTTATCTCAGTAAAAGATGCAACCAGTGATTGTTCTAGCAGCACTCAGAATAGATGAAAAAGCACGATATTTTGAGAAGAAAAGACTCCAGTCAGGGTTGTTTGTTAGAGGAGGCTGGGAGGAAAACATGGAGCATTCATGTGAGATCTATGTTTATTCTATTCCTCAACCATCTTCTACTTGCTGCCTTTGGCAGCATGAAAAATTTTCCAACCTGTTGCTTTGCTTTTCAGTTCTAGAACAATGATCAAACCAATACTGACTTTCTGTATCAAAATACTTCACCAAGACCATCACTCCTATTTTCTTCTTGGGAGCAAGGTTTAGGAGCTATATCCCAATGCTTAGCACAGTGCTTGGCACACAATAAGCACTCAATGAATGCTTTTTTTCATTCATTCATCCTTAGTCTATCAACAGAAGCCATACAAAGACAGGAAAGTACCTTAGGTATTAATGTATATTTTATTAATGATCCATCAGTACAGCTTGTCTCAAAGGTAAGAAAGGAGAGAGAAAAAGGCAGACTGGGACCCTAAAGATGATCATACCATCAAAAGTAATCAGAATCTCTGCCCTTTCCTCCAGTTCTTTAGGATTATCAAATTCTTTCCAACATACCCAATTCAATTCAATCTCATTTCATTTAAATATTATTGAATTGAATTCTGTAGGAAACATCAAATCCTTTATAGGATACACATTTCTAAGAAAAATGGTTCTACCCATTGCTCTCTATCCTAAAGCTGCCATATTTCCAAAAGAAGGAGACATCCCACAGATATTGACTATGGATATTGGTGTGTTAAGGAGTTCAAATACTTGTATTGAGTAAAAATGGAATCAATGTTTAACTTTTAGGACCTGTGATTTTATTGTGGAAAGAAGGAGGAAGAAATTCTGTCTATGCTTATTTCATAGTTGCTCTGTAGTTTATAATCTTAAAGTGAAGCACTTAGAGTTTTGTCAGATATGAAGACATTAAAGTCATTTAGTGCATCCTGGGCTGTCTCCAACCATCTCAATTTTTATCCTATCACTGGACTTTAAGAGAATGATGCTAACCAATTTGTGCAATTTTGCCTCACTTAAATCCAATTCACATGCAAGTCAAGACATCAGCCTGTGATGTCATTGGTCCTCTTTGAAAACAAAAGATGAACAACAGACTTGCTATGTCACCTCTGGAACTAAAGAACTCTAAAAGACTCAATTCCTTATCCTGAAAAAGGATAATAATTCTTCATTCCAAGGCTATGTTCACTACATTCACATGCACTGAAGGGAAGAAACCTTAGAGATCCTTAAGTTCACCCTTTATTTTTCAGATAAAGAAGCTGAGCACCCTGGGAAAAAAACGATGTAATCAAAATAGAAATGTGTGTAGGTATGTGTGTAGGTATGTATGTGTATATAAGTATATGGGTATATAGTTACATGTGTGTATACATACACACATGTGTATATGTGTGTAACAACCTAGCATCCATCCCTTTTATTGTTTTTTTCTCTGAAAAGGGGATGGAGGAAATCATGTTCTTTTCAATGTCTTTGTCCTATATTTCTCTTCTCATTGACTTTTAAACAGAGGTATTATCTGTTGACACCTATTTCTACCTCATCTATAATACAATCTTCAATCTCTGTTTGCTGCAATAATTTATTGCACAAGATTGAGAAAGATACCCATACAAAGAAACATACTGTATTTCTGGAAGACAAAGACCCATGGACAGGTATTTTACAAAGAATTCGTACTAAACAAAAGCTGGTGTACAAGAAAGAAATGTCTACGTCTTCAGGGGATACATTATAAAATTAATCTATCAGGTCTACTTTTAAATTTTAATAGCAAGGAAGAGCATATTCAGCCAGCAGGATATTAATTACCAGTTGAATCATCACTCCAGGAGGATAGAATTTCATCAAGCTGCAATCTTCCATTATACAGATGGAGGATTTGTATAAAGCCTTTAGGTGGTGCTAATGCATCACTGAATTTAACAACAGCATTACTGAAATAAATAAATACATGCATGAAAGGGCTACAAGGAGTCTCAAATTCATATCCAATCCCTCTGAGAGACATAATTAAAGCATCCCATATCTCCCAAACTCCTTTTGTATCCCAACCCTGCACACACACACACACACTCTCTCTCACACACACACACACACACACACACACACACACACACACACATCATTAAAAAAATACTGAGACTATACAGTAGCTATGACCATCTGTTCTAGTAATGATGAAATAATAAATAACCCCAGGGAGGGAGTAGTTTTCTTTCTATCAATACTGCTCCCATAAATGTCAATTATCAGAATTCTAAATCACTTCCTCCCTTCATACGTTAGCTGATGGATTTGAATCTCTTTTTGTAATTAGCTTGTGTGATGATGATATTGGAAAGGCAAGGTGATGCAGCCAGGTTTCTTCACTCACATTTCTCTGGGGAGCCATAAATGGAGACAGGATTTATTTATTTAAGAAAAACCTGTTTAATCATAACATCCCTAGACTCTCTCCTCTACTGAACTTTCCTCTTAATTCCTTACCTTCAAGTAATTATAGCTGAGACTGCAAAGGGAAAGACTGGGTATCTCCTTCCACCATTCACCAAAGAAATGCCTGCCATCAGGAACTAATTGCCCTGTCCTTTGTCATTGTGGGTTTGGTGATGGTGATATATAAATGGTGATTATCTCACTGGCATTTCTCTTATAATATGTTATCATCTATTTCATTTGGTAATGTTTACCATTATTTCCAAAGTGCTTTTCTTTGGAGCAGGGCATGAATGACCATCATTACTGGTATCAACTTCTTCCCAACCATATGAAATATCCTGTCAGTGCATGATTTGGCACAGGCTTCCTAAAATGAGGTGAGCCCAGATAAAAAATAAAAGGAGACCACATACCAATCCTCATGGTTTTCTTGATGTATACCCTAAATAAGCAAACATAGCAAAATACAAGTCCAGTGATAGAAATTCTTTAGCTATTTCTCAATAACTGTATAAAAAGTAGTGAAGCCTGGACCTGATTGATTTGGATATTTCTCTAAATGAGATAGGAAGGTGGGGGCACAAGAAGTGTCAGGGGACACTAAATAAAAGTCCATAAAATTGGTTTAGGAATACATTGATAGTTGTATTCCAATATAATTGGATTCTTTTATAACTGTGTATTTTATTTTCTTCATTTAAAAACATTATTCTTCTCCAAGACCAGATGGAGTTACATGTGAATTCTACCAAATATTTAAGGAACAATTAATTCTAATACTATGCAAACTGTTTGGAAAAATAGAGAAAAAAAGAGTCCTACCAAATTCCTTTTATGAACATAGATAGAGTGCTGATACCTAACCTAGGTAGGGTCAAAACAGAGAAAGAAAATTATTACCTAATGAGTGTTGATGCAAAAAAATCTTTTTTTATTATAGCTTTTTATTTTCAAAATGTTTACATGGATAATTTTTGACACTAACCCCTACAAAACCCTGTGTTCTAATCTTTTTTCCCTCCCTTATCCCCAGTCAGCAAGTGATCCAATATATATTAAACATGTGCAATTCCTCTATGTATATTTCCACAAATATTATGCTGCATAAGAAAAATAAGATCCAGAAGGAAAAAAAGAGAAATAAAAACAAAATGAAAGCAAACAATAACAAAATGAGTGAAAATACTAAGTTGTGGTCCACATTCAGTTCTCAGTCTTCTCTCTGAATGTAGATTGCTCTTTTCATCACAAGACCATTGGAACTGGTCTGAATCATCTCAATGTTGAAGAGAACCATGTCCATCACAATGGATCATCTTATAATCTTGCTGTTGCCACACATAATGATTTCCTGGTTCTGCTCATTTCACTTAGCAACAATCCATGTAAGTCTCTCCAGACCTCTCTGAAATCATCCTGCTGATCATTTCTTATAGCACAATAATATTCCATAGTATTCATATACCAGAATTTGTTCAGTCATTTTCCAATTGATGGGCATCCAGTAAGTTTCCAGTTTCTTATCACTATAAAACGAGCTGCCACAAACATGATGCAAAAGTCTTAAATAAAATATTAGCAAAGAGATTACAGCAAGTTATCACCATGATAATGCATCATGACCACGTAGGATTTACACCAGGAATGCAGGGCTGGTTCAATATTAGGTAAACTATTAACGTGCTGACTACATCAATAACCAAACTAACAAAAATCATATGATTATCTCAATAGAGGCAGATAAAATATTTGATAAAATCCATCATCCCTTTTTATTAGAAATATCAAAGAGTATAGAAATTAATGCAGTTTTTCTTACAATGATCAGTAGCATGTATCTAAGCATCAGCAAGCATCATATGTAATGAGGATAAATTTGAGCCATTCCCAACAAGATCAGGGATGAAACAAGATTGTCCCCATAGCCATTTATAATCAATATTATATTAGGAATGCTAGTTTTAGCAAAAAGAAAAGAAAAAGGAATTAAAGTAAGTAATGAGGAGACCAAATTATCACCCTTTGCAGATGATATGATAGTACACTGAGAATTTTAGAGAATCAACTAAAAAATTACTAGAAACATATAACAGCTTTAACAAAGTTGCAGGATACAAAATAAAATCACATAAATCATTAACATTTCTATATGTTACCAACAAAGTCCAGCAGCAAGCCATACAAAGAAATTTCAATTAAAGTAACTGTAGATAATATAAAATATTTGGGAGTCTACTTGCCAAGATAAAGTCAGGAACTATATGAACACAATTACAAAGCACTTTCCACACAAATAAAGTCAGATCTGATCAACTGGAAGAATATCAAGTGTTCATGGGTAGGCCAAGCTCATATCATAAAAATGACAATTCTCCCTAAATTAACCTCCTATTTCAGGGCTATACCAATCAAATTTCCAAGAAATTATTTTATGGATCTGGAAAAAGATAATAACAAAGTTCATCTGGAAGAATAAAAGCTAAAGAATTTCAAGAGAATTAGTGAAAAAAATGCAAATGAAGGTGGCCTAGTTATACCAGACCTAAAACTACATTATAAAACAGCTATAGTAATCTAGGGTTTGATTAGCCCAAAGACCTCAGCTTCTGAGATAAAAACTCACTATTTGACAAAAATTGCTGGGAAAATTGGATATTAGTATGGCAGAAAGTAGGCATCATTCCATACTTAACACCCTATGCCAAGATAAGGTCAAAATGGGTTCATAATTTAGATATAAAGAGTGATACTATAAACAAATTAGAAGAAAAAGGATAGTCTATTTCTCAGATTGTGGAGAAGGAAGGAATTTGTGACCAAAGAAGAACTAGAGTACATTATAGAATGCAAAATGAATAATTTTGATTATATCAAGTTAAAAGTTTTGTACAAATAAACCAAGGCAGACAAGATTGGAAGAGAAGCAGTAAACTGGGGAAAAAAAGGTTGTGATAAAGGCATTTTTTCTAAAATATAGAAAGAAAACGTATAAGAATACCTTGCCATTCTCCAAATGAGAAATGATCAAAGGATATGAACATTTTCAGATGGAGAAATTAAAATCATTTCCAGTTAAACAAAAAAAATCTCTAAATCACTATTGATCAATGAAATTCAAATTAAGAATACTCTTAGGTACCACCTCATAGCCCTCAGATTGCCTAAGATGACAAGAAAAGATAATGATGAATGTCAAAAGGAATATGGGAAAATTGGGACACTAATACATTGTTGGTGGAGTTGTGAATGGATGCAACCATTCTGGAGAGCAATTTGGAACTATGCTCAAAGGTATACACAGTTGCCTTTTGATCCAAAAGTGTCTCTATTGGGACTATATCCTAAAAGATCATAAAAAAGGGAAAAGGACCCATCTGTGTTAATATGTTTGTGGCAGCCCTTTTTGCAGTGGCAAGAAACTGGAAAGTGAGTGGATGCCCCTTAGTTGGAGAATGGCTGAATAAGTTATAGTATATGAATGTTATGGAATATTATTGTTCTATGCGAAGCAATATACAGGATGATTTCAGAGAGATCTGGAGAGACACAAACTGATTCTATTTGAAGTGAGCAGAACAAAGAGAACAAGATTATACAATGATCAATTCTGATAGACGTGGCTCTTTTCAACAGTGAGGTGATTCTGGGGAGTTCCAATAGTCTTGTGATGAAGAGAGCCATCTGCATCTAGAGAGAAGACTATGAGAACTGAGTGTGTATCACAATATAGTGTTTTCACTCTTTTGTTGTTGTTTGCTTGTATTTTGTTTTCTTTCTCATTTTTCCCCTTTTTGAGTGATTTTTCTTGTGCAATGAGATAATTGTGGAAATATGTATAGAAGAATTGTTTTATGTTTAACATATATTGGATTGCTTGCCGTCTGGGGGTGTGAGGAGAAGGGAGGAAGAAAAAAAATTTGAACACAAGGTTTTGCAAGAGTGAATACTGAAGAATATGCAGATATTTTGAAAACAAAAACTTCATAAAAATATAAATAAAAACATTATTCTAAGAAGGCTTTCTCAAACTTCCAAAAGAGTCTATGGGAAGAAAAAAAGATTGAGACTTTTTGCCTGAGCAGAAGAAAGTTAGACAATTTCAATGGGGCATCAGAAATAGGATACAGCATAAGCTGAACGTTTTGTATCAAAATTTCAGAGGTCAGGAGTGACCTACTTCCTAAGAAATATTACTCAAAGTCCCTGCGCCCTTGAAAATACACCAAACTTTTATAGTAGAGCATTTTCTACCAATAAAAGTAAATACTAGTGGCTTGTAGTGACCTAAAGAGGAAAAGTGGGAACAAATAATGTATGAAATTATTAAAATGAATTTGAGTTCCCCAAATAGTCTATTTTCTCATTCCTCCAGAGTAACCAGTTATGCCAGGAAAGAACCATAAAATTCTGATTTTATTTTCTCAAAGGGAAAGAGAAGAGAACAAATATTTATTAAGCACTTACTACATGTCAGGCCTTAGATGCACACTAGCTGTATGACCCTGGCAAATATCTTAAACCTGTTTGATTCAGTTTCCTCATCTGTAAAATGAACTGGAGAAGAAAATGGGAAACCACTTCAACATCTTTGCCAGGAAAACCCCAGAATAGTATTGGTTTGCTGTGATCCACAGGGTCACAAAAAACTGGACATGACTGAACAATAAGATATGTTCCAGGCACTGTGCTAAGTACTTTACATTCACCATTCCAGTTGATCCTTACAATAACCCTAGAAGATAGCTTCATTTTACAGTTGAAGAGTTTGAGACAAAGGTGAAATAACTTGCCCAGTCACACACATACATTAAGGTAAAATTTGAAATCAAATCCTCCTGGTTCCAGACCCAATTTTCTATCTACTGTGTCACCCAGCTTCCTAGCTAGGTTAAATGGATGAAATTACTCCTTGATTTTAAGCAAAGTGAGAAGTTGTGTCTTTAACTGTTTCTGGTAGCACAATCAATGAGCCTTGGGTAGAAAATTCCATATCTCTTGCTTATAGGAAAAATCAAATACCTCCTTGTCTTGTAAATCACCTATGATTCAAGCCAAAATTTTTCCTTGAGTTTGCTTTTGAGGTGTTCATTAATATCCCCTTCACAATGATGGAAGATTTCATCAATTTAAAGTTGTTTTGACCAGGAGTAAAGATTAAATAAATGTAGACATATGCATACCATTCCTACCTATGGTATCATTCCCACTTAACCCTACCATGAGTCATTTTTGTTTTCTCACCTAATATTGTTATAAAAGTCTTTAGATTGTTAAGGTTTATATCCTAATATTCAAGTATGAGATAGCTTTTACACAAGAATATTCCTTATTGAAGACTACTTTCAACTACTTTTAAGAATCCTTGAACTTTGGCTTCTTAGTCAGACACTGGACATGTATCTAATAAATCTCTGTTATGTACTCATTTCCACAAAAGTTCCCCAGGGGTGAATTATTATGGCAAAGAAGTGAATGTTTATTTGCCAAGACTGTATCAGTGGGGTATCAGTTCTCATGGGTCCTTTCAAGTTGGAAAGAAAGGCTTTGGAGATGGGCCAAGGAACTCACTATACAAATCTATCTTCTGTTTAACATTGTGAAGCAGTGAAAAAGTACAGCCTCCAATACACAAGTATGTCAAGATTCAAATGAGTGAGATACTAACCTTAATTATCCCCTTCTCAGTCACTTGCTTTCTGTGACACAGAGTTGAGCTCCCTAGAATCCTGCTCCTCAATTTCATTCCTTGTTAGGCAACTCAGAAAGCACCCTATTTTCAGTGGTGTAGATGATACTCTGCTTTCCCCTATGGATGAGGAGCAGTTTTGTAATAAAGCCACATCTGTTCTTTGTCTAAAACTGATAGCCTTGGGAGCAATGCAGAATGATGTATGATCAAGCAGTTAGACTATCTGTAGAGTAGGGAATTGAGGGTATTCCCTCTGCTATTCCTCCTTGTCTCATGGCTGCCAATCCAGTATAGCAATGTTGATATCTGGGAACAGATTGCTCCATGTTTGCCACATAGAGCTCAGTGTAGCCAAGTATAGAAAGACTCATCAGTAGAAAGTAGGTCACTAGGGGAGGATTTTTTTTTCCTAGCCAACATAATCCAGAAAATAGATAAAAATTCAATATGGGCCTCATTCCTATATAGCTCCCTCTATTTTTCCACAGTTATGGCAGCAAAAAGAAATAACGTGAAAACGCACCATGTGTGTTAAGAATTCCAAAGCTCTTAAATTATCTACAAATACTGATTTAATGATTGACACTTTAAATAAATAATCTTTGTTCTATGAATAATAATATACTGATATGCCACAAAAGGAAATGAATTACATTCATAATAATGTTTATTAAGTCAGAAAACACAAAGAAATTAAATAGAAGTACTGCCATCTGGTTCTCCTCAAAAAAACATGTAAAAGTGTGAGTGGATTGTATCCTGGCCCAGAACACAATAAGAGATATCATTTCCTGATATAACACATCAGGAAACATCTACTTGTATAATCATCACAATCACAATAATCATAATAATCACAGTCAAGTTGCTGTTGTAATTCAGTTATTCAGTTGTATCCAAATCTTTGTAACTCCATTTGGGGGTTTTGAGTTTTTTTTTTTTTTTTTTTTTTTTTTTTTTAAGAAAAGATACTGGAGTTGTTTGCCATTTTCTTCTCAGGTATTCCTGATTTTTGGTCCAGCTCTCTATCTACTCTCAATTAGAGCTGTTCAAATTGGAACGGGCTATCTCAAGAGATGGTGGCCTTCCCCTTCCTTGAGGCTTTTAAGCAGAGGAGAAATCAGTACTTGTCAGCTATATTATAGAAGATAATAGATAGAGTTCTGGGACTGAAGTCAGGAAGATCTGATTTCAAGTCCTGTCTCAGACACTTACTAGCTGTGTGATCCTAAGCAAGTCATTAATCCCATTTGCTTCAGTTCCTCATCTATATAATGGGGACACATTGGAAAAGAAAATGGCAAACCACTTTAGCGTCTTTGCCAAGAAAACCTCATGGATGTGAAGTCACCAAGAGTTGGACACAACTGAAAGACTAAACGACCATTCTCATAATTTATTAAGTACTTACCATATATCAGGCACTATATTAAGTGTTGGAAATACAAAGAAGGTACTATTCTTCTACCCCACTCACCTTATCCTTAAGAAGCTCACATTGTAATGAAGTAAACAATACATAAATAAAGCTATGTACATATAAGCTGAGTATAGAGCAAATGGAAGATACTTTTAAAGAAAAGGCACTAGCAGTGCCCTAGTAGTAGGGGCTACTAGAGACTAAAAAAGGCCCCTGACAAAGGAAGATCACAAAGATAACCATAATTTGAGTATCAGTAAAGATTGCAGAAAATGAAAAAATTAAAATCAAAAACAATTACAACAACATCAACTTCTCCACAGAATCCTCCAAACTAAGTCGACATGTACTTATTTTATTTTTTTATGTTTTTATAACTGTCTTTTGTTGTTTTACATCACAATTATTTTTTCAGGTATTCTTTCTTCTTCCCAAAAAAGTCAATAATATAATGAATATTTTAAAGACAAAAAAAATTGAAAAAGAGGAAAATCAGCATAACTGACCAATACTTCAAAAAATATGAAAATGTATGTAACAAATCATAATTTGGTCCTCCTACCTCTATAGAGGTGAAAAGAGAGGGGATCTTCTCATATTTCTTATTTTGAGCCATGCTTACTCTCTGTAATTTCACAGCATTTACTTTAAATAATCTTGTAGTTGTTCTTTCTGTTTAAATTGTTGTAGCCATTATATATATTGTTTTCTTATCTCTGTTTACTTCCTTCTTCATCAGGTTAATATAGATCTTTCCTTATTTTTCTATATTCATCACACATATAATTTCTTACAGCACAGTACACTCATCTATGTACTTTGCTTAGCTATTCCCCAATCAGTGTACATCTGGTTTATTTCTAATTTTTTTTAATCACAAAAAAGTGTTTCAAATATTTTGGTATATGAACAGATTTTCTCCTTATAAGTCTACCTATCCTTGGAGTGGATCTCCAAGTCAAAGGTTATGAATAACCTCTGTGAATATGAACATTGTAATCTCTCAATTTTAATAATTTCAACTGCCTTCCAAAATGATGGTATTGATTCATAATAGTACCAAGAGTAAAACAATATGTTTATCTTCCCACAATCCATACAATATTGACTATGCAAATTTTTGTCCTCTTTGTAAAATTTCAAAGTGTAAGGTGAAACTTCAAGGTTATTGTGCTGTGTGTTTCTTATTATTAGAACATTTTTGTATAGTTGTTAATAATTTGCTATTCTTATTTATTGAGATATATTTGTTCATATCTTTTGACTATTTATCAATGAATAAAGTTTTTGGACACGCAAACACAAAAATGAAATATATGTGGTTATCCATGTATATGGTAAAATTATAGCTGAATAACTATAATTTCATTTATGTGTATGTGTCCAGAAATTACTCATTAATACGTACACTATATTCATCAAATTCTGGTTTCTAATCCATTCTACTATTCACTTCCATTTCAGAGGTGAGTTTATCCCATTCATATTCACAGTTATGAACTATAAACTGGACATAAGTAACACATCAGGATCCTGCACTCAGTATTAACAAAGGGTTCCCTGTAATCACTTTCTGACCAAGTTATTTGTCCCCCTACTGTCTCTGTAGAGAACTCCTAAAGAATATGTATATTCTTTATCAGTCTTATTTAGAAGATACACAAAGTCTTTTGCTTCTAGATTTTCTAGAAATACTTTCAATTATATATTTTCATTTTTGTTTACCTTTCGGTTAGATTTGTCCAAAACTGAGAGGTGGATATTGAAATGTCTTGTAGTATTGTCAGATTTCTTGACAGAAATTTTTTGTCATGCTAAATCTTCTGGCAATTTAGTTATTTTTATCATTATATATTTAGATGCTAAGGCTTTTAGAGTATGTTATTGACATTAGCACAGTGTCTAGCACATATTAGGCACTTAATAAATATTTATTTATTGATTGATTGATTAATACTGGATTGTTGCTCTTAGATTGCTTTTTACCATAATATAATTGTTTTTTACATTTTGATTTTTTTTGCTTTGATTGAATGATTGCAATGCCAATTTAAAAAAAAAATCAACTAATACATAATAAATTTTGTTCCAGTCCCCCATTTATTCCATGTATATCTCTGATTTTTTTCTCCTTTTTCTTTTAAGCAATAAATTATGGAGTTCTGTTTTCTTAAGCAATTTGTCTCTCCTTTTCATTGGATTGGATTGGTTAATCAATTTATATCTAAAGTTATGAGGGTTATATTCATATTTTTCTTCATTTCTCTCTAATATTGTTTTACCCCAAGTTAGGATTTTGCCCCCTTTTCTCTTTAAAGATAGTTCTTTGTTTTTTCAGTTATTTTATCTTAATGTACTTTGTGGTAACCCTTCTCTCATCAGCTTTCTTTCCTCATTTGCAAGACTATTAATTTTTTTATAATTTCTTACTTTTACTTATATTTAATTCCTCTTTTCTTTTTCTCTTCTCAGTTATTTAGTCAAGTCCTCCTTCCTTTACTTTCCTTTAATATGCTTTGTTTATGAGTTTTAAATTTTATATTTTCTAAAAGAAAATTTTACTTCTCTTCATTATTTATCTTCCCTTTCTCTTTCTTCTAGACTTTTGTTCTTTCATTAATAACCTTTATACTTATTTATTCCTTTTTTAATCTTTAATTTCTCATGGAAGTTAAGGTCCTAAATTATCGATTTTGGGTTCTCTCTTCTAAACAGTTTTTATGTTATTGCTTTGTAAATCATGACTCCTGACTTTATTTTTTTTGTTATGTCTTAGCCTTGGAAATAGAAAAGATAGAACTATAGCCCACAATAGGTATTTTCTTTTGTTAAAATTAGACCATGTAAAAAAAACTATTTAAAAATTGACCAGGGAAACAGGTCAAGGAGAGATAAATTTAGAATTATCAGACTCTGAAAACCTAGACCAAACAAAAAGTCTGGAGACTACATTTAAATTTAACCATCTCTATGGAAACAGAGGGCAAAGTGAAAACAGATTCCACCAGAAAGTCTACATTGAATATGAAAAAAGCTCTATTTGTCTGGGTCATGCCATATTGAACTAAGTTTGTCAAGGCAGCTGTGCTCAGATTCCCAGATGATTCCCCGGGGTAAAAAGAGGAAGCCCAGAGTCTACACAAGGAAATGCTTTTATCTTTATCCTTTTTGTCACCCATGGAGTCAGAGACACATGACTCCTCAGCTTTTTCTACTCTCAACTCATACATAATATTCTCAACACAGTGCCCTCATTTAGATTTCTGATCTTAAGCTGTTTGGTTGCTGTAAAAATGGAATCGATAGAGGGGAGGAGGAAATGAAAAGAATAAGCATTTACATAGTATCCTATTATGTTCACAGTGTTCAGAACTGTTAACAAATATTATCCCATTTGATGAAGGCAGTTGGAATGTGGAAGCTATCAGTTGGAGTCTTGTTTCTCACACTTACTTTGCTTTGAGTGGGTAATTTAGAGATTTAACACCAAATGAATCCAAGTACATGCAAAAATAAAATTTGGAATTCCAGAGGGAAGATTGTCAAACTTTACCAGTTTCCTGGTGAAGGGAAGGAAACAGGTGTTGAAATAATTGAATATAAATTGAAATAGTTCAAATAGTTCAATTTACTTTTCAAAGAGGAGAGAAAGGAGAAATGTACAGTTTCAGCAAGCAAAATACAATATCATTTTATCACAACTGATTTCTAAAGATTACTACTTCACTCGAGTAACATTTTCTTCTTACTATAGTTTGAACTCAGAAATATTTTAATAAATATTCTCTAAATGAAATCTTCTAGAAGAATTTAAAGAATACCCCATTGTGTTCACAGCACTATGTTGAAACTAATGAGAATAGAAAGCAGAGCCCAAATCCATTCCTCAATAGGTAAGTAGTCAAAGGATATAAATATTTTGAATAATTGCTAATTATAAAGATCCTTGATTGCTATTTAGAAACATGCTCCAAATCAATAATAATAAGAGAAATTCAGATTAAAACAACTCCTCTCACCCTGAAAATTGATCAAGATAATAAAAGTGGGAAAATTCAATGTTGGAAAGCTTGTGGGAAAAGAAAGGAGCTCTATTATACTGTTGGTAGTCATGGATTAGTTCAACCCTTCTGAGTCTCCATTTGAAATTTTGAAAAAATAAATTAAAAAATATTACTTATTTATACCTTTTTACTCAATAAAGCCTTCTATTAGGCAACTTCCCCAAGGAGCTCAAAGACAAAATAAAAATCCAATCAAAACTCTTTATGATAGCAAATAAACTGGACACAAAAGGAGTGCTCATTCAATGGAGAATAAGTAAACTATGGTATATGTGTGTAATGTTTGGTTATTGTTGTTGTTGTTGTTGTTTTGCAGTAATTTAAGAGGAATTCAGAGAAACAGGAAATTTTTTATAAGTTCACAGAAAATACACTAAACAGAATGACAGCATATACTATGGCTACTAAAACTGGAAGCAAAAGAACATGAGAAGAAACCTGAGCTCAAAATGACTGGTTATGAAAAACCAAATAAAGGAACATAATTCTCTCCTTTTGACAGAGGTAGGGAATAAAATGTTGCATACGTTGTCAGATATGGTGACTATGAGCTAATTTTGCTTAATTGTTTTTCTTTGTTACAAAAGAAGATTCAATGGGTGGTTAAGGGTGGGAGTAAGAGGTGGCTTGAAGGACCAGGTCAGTGACAAATACTTAGAAATAAGTATATTGTAAGAATAAAAGGCATCAGTAAAAATATTTTTGAAATACAAAAGAGAGAGACAGTCAGAGTCAGAGACAGAGACAGAGACAGAAACAGAGAAAAGATTCAACTAGTTACCTCCTGAAAGATACCCCAAACTGAAAACAGTCAAAATTTAGTCAGAGAAAAATTTACAAATTTGAGTATGTCAACAGGGGGAAAATGGATTCTTAGGAGAATAGAAGACTTTCAACTAGTTTTAATGAAAGGAACAGAATTGAGTAGAATCTTTGAAGTAAATAAAAAGGAAAAAAAATACTTCTGAAAAGTACCCCAAATGGAAAACACCAGTAATAGCACAGCCTAGAAATAGTCAGGGGAGGGGGTGGGAAAAGAACATCTTTAAAAATTAAGTATAATCCAACAGAAGGAAAATGGATTTGTATTAGAATAGAAGGCTTTTAAGTATTCCTGATGAAAGGACTAGACTTAAATAGATTCTTTGAAATGAAAACATAAGAGATGAGAAAAATCTTTAAAGTAACTGGGAAAAAAATAATGATGATAAGGTCCTTATATATTCCAAAAGAGGGAGAAGAAATGAGTGTCCTTTTAGAATCCTATTGTCTTCAAGATTTCTTTATAGTTGTTTTACATACTTTACAATATAGAAATCAATATCAGTTTTCATTTCAAAAAATCCTCCAGTTTCTTTGTCTACTTTTTTATATAGAAGACAGAATCAGTTGAGTGAAATGAGTTTAATAAAAAAAAGTTGTTAAGTATTTTCTCTAAGTCTCAACAGAAAAAGGCAAGTAATATAAGGCAAAAGGATTATAACATTCTTCTATCCATTTGGGATTTTCTGAGGTTTAGTTCATTGGCCTTAAACCTAGCTAAAAGAAAAAAAGTTAGAGGTAAGCTTCATAAATAAAGAAGCCTTTTGGGTTGTGGAGTATCAATACAACAAACATACATTTAGATTATTATTCAGGGCTTTTCCTTATCTTGCAATATATAAAATAAGTGAGGTGGGGTTCTTTACAATAACATAAAAGTAACTCTGAGTCCTTAGGCTACAAGAGCAAAGGTTTTGTTTATTCAGTAAAAGCAAACAATATTAAATGTTACATTCACAAAGGAAAGATATGGAAGGTGGCTAGGATTCCTAAGTCATTATCATTTTAATGAAATATGTGTGTGTGCACACAGGTGCACGTATGTGCATGTGTGTGTACATATATATTCTTATCAGACCACATCCCACTCTTTTAATAATCTACTTTTCTGACATGGCACATTTTCTGACTAGCCCTGGTTTCTGAGATCATGACCAGAGCCTCAGAAAGAGGTGCCAGGACTAGATATAAGTCTACACTTTGGTAATGCAAAAAGTTTGCCTGGCTCTTGCAGGTCCCCAGTCTGAATTGTTTCTGAGAGCCTGGAAAAGTAGAACATTCGATATTCCTAAGAAAACAGCAAAAGAACTAGCCAAATCTTCCCTTCCAAAGCACATAGAAATAGGGTAAAACATACAAATGAATAATATGACTACAAAGAGATATATAGTAATAAGGATGCTGTTAAAATATTTTGGAGACACCCTATTTTCCAAAGCTGAAGCCCAGCAAGCAGTCTGTGTGCCCTGAGTTAGGCATAAAAATAATCCTTTGCACCCTAGAATGATTTTATCCTCTGACAAAGTGTCACTAAGGAATTTAGCTCTCATTTCCCAGGATCATCCATCATATGTTCATAATCCCAGATCCTTGTTGCTGACAGATAATACACTTCTATACGTGTCACAGAATTCTGCTTCTGTACCGTACAGGGTGGATATGAACCCTAAAATTTGAGATAATGACTATTCCCATAGGACTCAATTATCCCCCCAAAATGCTAACCACTAGAATTCTCTCAGCATCTAAGAATGATTATGTTGTCGGTCAACCCCTTTCATGTATTTAAGTGCCCCAGCATAAGAAGTGTTAAGCTCTTCTTGAGAGGGAAGGCTTTCTTTTGCAAACATCATTTTCTTCACTCTGAAAATAATTAAATTTCTGCTTGTGTTCTGACTCTCTTGTTTATAGCTTGCTCTGGCCACCCACAAATTAGATACTGGTTACCGTCTGTTCAAAGATACAAATGTATAAGAGGACTCCAAAAATCTATGAGAAAATCTTTGAAGAAAAATGTATTTTGGGTACAAAAAAATTTTTTTTCAATTTCAATTCTTGGAAGAGAAAAAAAAATAAAAGTTTCTTTTTTTAAAGTTTAAAATGATTTTTATCAATGAAATAAGAATGTCATTGTGTAGAAGAAAAATAGAATAGAGGGAAAAAATGGGAAAGAAATGGCAGCTATGGAAGAACTGGGAAGCAAATTAAAAGCTTAGCATGAAATATGCAAAAACTTGCTCAAGCAACAAACTCCCTAAATGCTAGAACAGACCAAATAGTAGTAAATGACTGTATGAGAACAGAAATACTAAAAGAGTTAAAAGAATTGAAAAACAGAGGAAAACATGAGGTATTGCATAGCAAAAACAAATGATCTATAAAACAGTTTGAGGAGGAAAAAAAATCAACAGATTACCTAAATAGCATAACCAAAGTGAAAATAAAGTTCATTGGTCAGTACCTGAAACTCCAAAATGAAAACTTCCAGGAACATTATAGCCAATATCTAGAGTTTCTAAATCAAAGCAAAAAATATTTCAAACTGCCAGAAAGAAAGAATTAAAGTACCAAGAAGCCGCAGTAGTGAACATATATAAGTTAGCAACTACCACTACAAAATATGCAGAGAACTTGGAATGTGATATTCCTTCAGTGAAAAGAATATAGGCTTACTGCCAAGAATAACTTATTGAGAAAAACAGTATAATCCTACAGGGAGGTGAAGGATAAGGAAGGGGAATGGGCTTTTCATAAAATAGTGGACCTCCAAGCATAGCAGAGGAAAAGACCACAGTTGCATAGAAACTTTGAAGTTCAAACACAGAAATGAAGAGAAATATAAAAAGGGAAACACAAATAAACCACAGTGATTGACTAAATAAGGATTAACTGCTTATATCCTGATACAAGGATACATGTATCTCCTTTGAAGTATATTATTATTATTAGGGGTCATAAGTAAAGTCTATTTGTGCAAAAGATTTCAGAGAAGCCCTGAAGGGAGAAGAGAAATACATTGTAGAAGGTAAAGTAAAGATAAAGTATCTCATGTAATCAAAGTATGCAAGTAGGAGTCTATACAAACAAGGAAGAAGGATTGGGTGGAACAGTTGACACTTGAACCTCAGTCTTATCTGAACTGTTCAAAGAAGGGAAGAATATTCATGCATGAGCATGCACATACACAAATACAACCTGATTCTGGATTCTAGGTTCAGTTTGAAATCTCATATATGGGTTTCAGAGTTGACTTTGTTCTAATTGCAGTCCACTGCATAAGTTAAATTTGCATGGTATTGAAAGACTGTCTTATCCAAGACCAAAAAACTTCCAGGAATGTAATTTGTTCTCCATCACAAAGTGACCCAGGACCAAGAGAAGGGACTTTTGCCTGATTTTTGCTTCCTCTTATGGTGTCAAGTTGTTGCTATTTTATTGTAAGTCTTTTTTTTTTTGAAAATAATATAAACTGCCTCAATAAGTATCAAGTTGACCAGTGCTAGAGATCATGGGATTATAATATTGACAGAATAGATCTTAAAACTCATCCTGTCCAACCCCTTCTCTTTTCAGATGATGCAATAAATCCTAGAAATGCTAAGTGACCTGCTCCAAATCATAGGGATAACAATTGGTATAGCTACAATTTTTCAGACATTCTAACTCTGTTGGTACCATACTGCTGCTTCTCAAACAGAATCTAAATGTTGCAGAAGAGATTTTATTTTAATATTGTGCTGTTTTCTTTTGGTGTAAACATGACATGATTATTATTTCTATTTCTGCTGAGATATATATGTGCAATTTAACATCTAAATTCCTCAATCAAAGTCACTAACTAAAGAGATTATCTGCTGTTAGTCAGTAATTAACTATTTGGATATAGACTAAACTATATGATCTCTGAGATTCTTCCTATACCTTAATTGCTATGATTTTTATGATTGAATTGAAGGTTAAATACACACATAAAAACAAATCTAAATTTAGAAAAGGATAAATGATAACTTAATTACCCTTTTCAAGAATGATCATCTCAAATCACTTATGTTGTGTTCTATTTTATTCTTCTTATATTGCACATTATTATATTTTTCCTTATTATTTCCAATATCAAGTAGAAAATTCTCTATTTAGCTTTAAAAGACCATTAAAACCTGCCTTCTTCCTACCTTTCCATTTTTATTACATCCCACAGGCTACCTACCATATAGTCTTTGATCTAGTCATAGAGACTTTCTTGCTGTTTTTCAGACAAGACAATCCATCTCCTGACTCTGGACATTTTCGCTGAATGTCCCCCATGCCTTGAATCTCTGACTTCTCATCTTCATCTCCTGGTTTCACTGGCTTTCTTCAAGTCTCAGCCAAAATCTTAACTTTTTCATGAAACCTTTCCCTATCCCCTTAATATTACTGACATCTCTCTCCTGAACATCTTGTTGGTTTTTGTTGTTAGTCCTTTGTTCTTTAAGATGACCATGACATTATAGAGGTGATGCTATGACATGCAAGTGAGTTGGATTTAAGTGAGGCAGGAATGTGCAAGGTCATCTGCCTCACTTTCCTCTCCACAATCATCTGGGTCCAATGACAAGACATAGATCAGAATGACTGGAGGTGACCCTGGATGCAGTGGGAGATTGTATTGTTTGTACTTAGATGTTTGCATAGTGTCTCCCCATTAGACTAGGAACTTCCTGAGAATAGGATCCTTTTTTGTGTTTCCTTGTATTCTTAACATGTGTCCTTTATCATCTGGCACAAAGTGGGCACTTACTAAATTGATTTGACTTCCATATGTTAAAATAACATTTGTTAGCAAATAAAAACACCTTTAAAACAATCATGACAGGGATGGGTGGGTGGGAAGTGACTGTAGAACTGCCAGGCAGAGTTTCACAATCCTTTATGTATTGGTATTTTTCTGTCAAATATATCAGTGAAGCTTATTACTTCTCAATGAGTTACAGGTTGTTGTGGTGTTTTTTTTCACTTGCTTTGTATCAAGGCATAATTTGAAACTAACTTTTTATACCTTATTGATTATAATCATCATTACTACACATTGAAACAAAATGATAATGTGTATATTACACAGGCTAGAATGTTAGAATTCCAGGCTTAGAAATTACCTTACAGAGAAATTTAGTTCAACATCCCTTTGTTTTAAATATGAAAGAAGAGACCCAGAAAAGTGATTTGTCAAAAGTCATATAATTAATTATAATAACCTCAACTCACATTTATATGAGCTTCTACAGTATATACTAGGTACATTATTAAAACAGTGACAAGAATGGTTTTATCTATGAAATCACAGATCTATTAAAGTATTATGTTCAAATAAGCTTGTAAAGTAGTTAATTAGAGAAACTGTTGCTAATTCTTTTTTATAAATGATGAAACATATCCCAAAGAGATCTTAAAGGAAGGAAAGGGCCCCACATGTGCAAGAATGTTTGTGGCAGCCCTTTTTGTAGTGGCTAGAAACTGGAAACTGAATGGATGCCCATCAATTGGAGAGTGGCTGAACAAATTATGGTATATGAATGTTATAGAATATTATTGTTCTGTAAGAAATGACCAGCACGATGATTTCAGAGAGACCTGGAGAGACTTGAATGAGCTGATCCTGAATGAAATGAGCAGAACCAGTAGATCATTATACACGGCAACAAC